>VXBQ01015955.1:607787-723259 GCA_013400175.1 Phainopepla nitens
TTGATAGCGAACACTCTGGAACAAGGGGAGGGAACCTGGGTTGACAAGCAGGGGGAGGGCAGGGACTTAAACAAACTGGGGAAAAATCACAAAATCTGAGGCAATACATCCTAAAACAATGTGCTGCAACAACTCCTTTTCTGACAAAGGCTTTAATTTTTAATTTAGAAATTAATTGGTTTCTTTAGAGGAAAAGCATTTATTTTCGGTTTGGGAAGTTATCTTTTTATGTGGTTAAGTGGCTCATACTTTGTCCTCTATTTCTAGTTAAGCTTGTGCAAGAAGCACAATGAAACAATCTGGCTTTCTTTCTCAACTGGCGTTTTTTCCTGTCTTGCCATTTGTCGACACTTGGTAGATGATCTTCTCTTTGAAATAAATCATGATGAGGGGTTTTTTTTGTCATTATTCCCACATTTGTTAAAGATAATTACAAAATGAGAGTAGAACCACTTTTATTCACCCAGAATTACTTCCCAAATTTACTTCAGCAAGCACAGTTTCTCATGAAATCCAAACATTTTTATTGATACCTGACCTTTTTCTGTATGAGATAAGTTAGTGTATTACATTTCCAAAGGTAAGCCTTTTACAAGTTCGGAGACAGTGCTGAAAAATTTGTGGTAATGTTCTTGATGAAGAAAAAACAGTCTCATCATTACCATGCAACACATTTGTTCTGGGTTATAGTAAATGAGGCTACATCTGGCTGGCAGCTGGTCACCAGGGGTGTTCCTCAGGGCTCAGTTCTAGGGACAGTTCTACTCCGTATGTCACCAGCGATCTGGCTGCAGGAGTTGAAAGTACCATTAGCAACTTTGCTGATGATTCCAATCTGGGAGGTGCTGTTGATTCTCTTGAGGGACAGCAGCCTTTCAGAGGGATCTAGATAAGCTGAAGCTGTCATCACAGAAACACTTGGCTGTGATTCGTGGGATGAAATTTAACAAGTTCATTATACCTGATTCTGCGCCTAGGATGGAGTTATGCAGAGTATGAACTAGGAGTGTGGCTGGAGAGCAGCCCTTCAGAAGGGGATCTGCTGGTCATCAGCAGTCTCAGTGGGAGTCAGCAGTGTGCCCTGGTAAACAAGAGGACAAATACCACCATGGAGTGCACCAAACATGACAGTGGTCAAAAGAAATGATTATCCCTCTTCAGCATTGCTGCGGTCTTACCATGAGCACTGTGTGCAGTTCTTCACAATTTAAGGATGTGAAGATCCTTGAATGTATCTAAAGAAATGCAACAAACTGATGAAAGAACATGGAGGAATTTTCTATCAGGAGTGGCTGAGGACGCAGGGTTTGTCTATTTTGGACAAAATAATGCTGATGAGTGATCTCATTGCACTCTTCAGGTTCCTGGGGAGGGGAAGTGAAGAGGAAGCTGCTGATTGCTTCATTCTGGTCACTCTGGTACCGTGACAGGACATGTGGAAATCATTCAAAGCTGCTCCAGAAGAGGTGTAGACTGGACTTATTGAGAAGGTGGTCAAACACTGAAACAGGTTTCCTGGAGGAGTGGTTAATGTCCCAAGTCTGTCAGTGTTTAAGAGTTATTTGGACTGTGCCCTTAATAACACACCAGTTTCTTTCAACTGAAAATAATTTCTATTCTATTCTATTCTATTCTATTCTATTCTATTCTATTCTATTCTATTCTATTCTATTCTATTCTATTCTAACTACTTGTAGTAGTTGCTTAATATGTTTAGTTGGATGTTTGCTGACATAGATTAGACGTGTTTGAATGATTTCTTGGAGATTTTTTGTAGGTGATTGAATTTTGCTGGGTTTCAAGGCAATGTAATCATGAGCATGATACTAGGGGTTGTGGCTTCAGAGCTGTTACAAAATATTTAAGAATAACAAAAATTGGTAGAGAAAGTGGATACAACACTTGTATTGCAGGTGAAACGGAAATGTGATGATTTTATTTGGTTATTCTTTGTCTTACTTGGGTATGAGTATCTGAGGCAAGTATGCTCCTGTTTTTAATTCATGCAGATTTTTGCACTACAGTTATATTGACAAGCATACCTGAAGCATAAAATAGGAGTTCCTATACTTGTGTGTCTTTAAGTCCAGGTAAATAAATGTGACAATCAAATTGAGTTTTCACACTGCATCTACTAAAAGCTGACATTTACTTCGAACAACTTGCAGTAAGCAATTTCTGAAACAGCAAACTTCCTCCATCTACAAGTAATTGTAATAAACAATGCCATATGAACTACCTCTGGATGTCTAAAGGAGACAAGGTGACCACTTCAAATTGTTATTGACAAAGGCAATAACAATATTACTATTAATAGCACACAGCACAGTAGATAATAAATCTCAAATTTTTAGTAGAACTGTCAAACATACATTATTCTGGACTTCTACTTAGAAATGTTTTCAGATCCTAAATTGATGCTTAGCAGTGTGTAATGTCCCTGGGGCTATTTCATAGGGCAACATTAGTGATGAAGTATGCAGAACAGAGCTTTTCTTCTTTCACTAATCACAGTGTAGCTGAGATGAAACTTAACAAAAGAAGAATGCTTCTGCAGGAGAAAAGAAAAAAACAGTATGTTTATACCATCTTTGTTTGAGGAAATAAAAAAACCCTACAAAAACCTAACCAAAATGCTAATATCAGTCCATTGGGCAAGCATTCACTTTGCTTCCCTTTCCATGACTCAACTTCAAACTGAGGCAATTTGGCAGAGCAATTGAGCACCTATGAAGTGTTACATTAGCAATAATGAAAGATTATAACTGCAGCTGGTGGGGATGGGGGAGGAAGGGGTGATATATTTTGGTTTGGTTTAGTTTGATTTGGTTCGGTTTGTTTTTTAGTCTTGGCTTTTAACCTTTTGTGAGTTGTGAAGTCTACCCTTAAAACATCTGGGCTTCTTACTGAAACAATGGTATAGTTTCTGCAGTAATCTTGTATAATTTCTGATGAATGGTAGGGTACATTTAAGCAGTTCTAATGGGGTGAGCAATATTATTTTAAGGGGCTTTGATCATTACTTATCTTCCTGCTGATTATAGGAATCTTGTTGGAAGCTTTCAAAGGATTTTTAATTTTGAATCTCTTTATGTCTTCAGCTTAGTGATGACATTAATTTCCCCTATTGCTTGTGAAAGGAAGCATAGTTTTGTTTCAGATGGTTTTTGTTCCCCATGTCATGTCTTTTGTGCATGCAGATGGGACTGACTAATTCTATGTCCTTACTTTTACAAAATAAAATAAAATAAAATAAAATAAAATAAAATAAAATAAAATAAAATAAAATAAAAATCACAGAGTTGTAAGCATAACAACTTCTGTTAAAATCTACCAGTAATGATTTTTACCTTAGGAACAATACAGTTAAAATATCTCTGTATGCCAAGGTCTGTGTGGATTTTTTCTCATTTTATAGAGTATTCAGGAGTTTTTGAAACATATAAGCTTTGTTAAGGGGAAATTTGTTTCTGTGCATAGATGTGTCACAGGCCACTTCCTGTCCTGAATGCTACTTAAAACTTCAAAATAAGATTTAAGTGGCATATAAGTAAGGCATTAGCCTCCACCACGGGGTAAATTTCAGCCTTTTTTAATTAGCAAATTTCTTTTCATTTAACAATGACTGAAGAACACCTAAGATTAAAACTTGAAGGTAAAGTAAGGATCATGTATAAATGACAGCATTAAGAATTATTTTTGACATTATTCTATATTTAAATAGAGAAAGGCTAACATCTAATTTATATAATTTTAATTTATTAGGATTTCTGAACTAAGCATAGTGCTGAATATATGCATTTCAATCTTGGAGCTATTTCTTGCCTGCAATAACATAAAGTTGATCTCGTATTCTCAGATCTAAATATTTTTGGCTTTGTTTGTTGGTTTTGTTTTGGTCTTTTTTAGTTAATATTAAGGTTTACTGAAACCAATCAATAAATACCATTAAGAGCGTGCCTTTTTCATTCTGTTCTTGCTGACATACATGCTGAATATTAATTTCATTCTCTATAATGCACTGCAAAACATCCTAGGACTGATAAAAAAAAATATTTCTACACAGAATAAGATTAGAAAGGAAATCTTAAAGTTTTCTAAATGCTATTTTGAACTTCTTTCCTTAGTGGAAAAAGATAGCAAATAAAAAACTTCTCCAATTTAGAACTGAAGCATTTAAGCATGGTACATCTTCAGATTTCTCAAATCACTTTAGCTAGAAAGTGTAAATACAACAACAAAAATCCCCAAGACAAAGTAAAAAGACCTCATCCTACCCAAAAATATTTATTTTGGTGTATGTGCAGGAATATCAAGCTCATTTACAAATAAAAAATTAAAAATTAAAAATAAGATAAAATAAAAAATCCTTAAATTGTAAACCGAGAAAGGAATAAAAAAGTACCTTTATTATTTAATGTATTCATAACTGATTCAAGTTTTCAGTACATTTTTTACCCAAGAAGTCAAAGCACTTCAAATTATACCTTGTACTAAGTAAAGCATATCATGAGAAGTTTCATGCCTTCTTGTTCTTTACTATTTTTTTTTCTCCAAAAAAAATTAAGTTGAAAGCTTCCTGACTTTATACTCTGGCCACAGAGTAAAAAGCACTAGAAAAAATGCTGAACAAGTGATTTCTATTTTCAAATACAAGAAAAAGCTTCCTGTCTGATCAAGGCAGTTAAATCTCCCAATTTTTATTAATAATAAAGTGGAGGGCAATGTTTCATGCCTTCAAATTAACTTTCTGATTAAAAATAAGTTCAAAGATGCCCAGGTGAATTAGAAAAAATGATTGGGCTGAAAACCACAATAAGGAGTACTTTATTAGCTGAAAAAAATCCTGTAGATGGAATTTCATGAAAAATACACTTTTATTCTCATTGTTATCCTTCTGTGGCTTTGGATATTGCACTGAGAAAAATGAAATAATCTTTTTTGTTCATTGGGAGGCTTTGAATCTATCAAGAAAAATAGTAATTGCAAAATGGCATGCTTATAGAAGTAATGCGACTTTTTTTGAGTGAATGAATGAATAGATGTAGACTCTAACTTTGCATACAATTTTCAATAACAAATTTTCCAGCTATGTAAACTGACTGCTTGAATAAATGAAGCATAAACTATTTATTTAATTGTAAAATGCCTCTAATTCATGGTATTAATTGTATGTTTCTGCTTCAGCCTTTTCCCTAAGTATCTGAAAGAGAACGTTTAGAGTGGACTACAACTTATTATCACTTCTCCCAATATATAGTTTAAATAATCTGTTTCTAAAGTTCTGTCACATTCAAATTATAGCAGATTAAGGCAGAAAATATATTTTGATTTCATGATGCTAAATGTGAAGAAGAAATGGAAACAGGCTACAGTGTAAATACTGGACACAGCATGGAGGAATTATAAAGGTAATTCTGGTAGAGTTTGTGCAATTGTCTTCAGATCACCACTGTCAGTCACCACTTTTTCGCTGTAAGCTGCAACATTTTCTATGTTTTTCCATGTTTGCTGTCCTCTGTAAAGAAAGATATGTTATGTATATTATGTCCTGTTTTACAGGCTCCTGTAGCTGCAGATTGGGATGTTATTGTGGATTCTTCCTGCAGTAAAACCCACGGGACTTCATCTTTCTCCCAAACACATTTTATGTAACTCATTTTGTTACTTCCACAGAACTAACACTTTTTTCTCATTAGACCAAAAACATGAAGACCTTTATGGATACAAACTGTTGATTTATTTATCAGATATGCCTTGGTTCTCTGCTTTTATCAGCTTTTAAATCTCCTCCTTACTTCATCAATTTTGAGAATTTTTCAGTGTCTTTGTGCTTCATGGGTTATCTGACAATGACAATGAATAAAAATATGCCCTTGGACAAACTCCTAGCCTTTCTTAAAACTAAGCAATAGTGAAAGAAGGAAAGGAATATGATAGTATCAGCAAATATAACTCCAAAATACTTTTTGCATAAGCGAAACTCAATTGAATGTCAACCTTGTGAAAATGTATGAGTTCACCCAAGTTGACCCGCTGTCAATATAATTCAGAAAAGACAAATAGACTTCTGGACTATATATATTTCCCTTTAAGGTCCTCAGAATTTTCATGTTACCTATTTTGTTGTCTTTTTTGTTATTTAGTTATCAAACCTTGAAAGTAATACTAGATCATTGCTTTCACCTGTCTTCTCAATGTACCACATCATCAATTCTCTTAAATTCTGGTTTTGAGAACAAATCACTATAAACACTTTATATGCCTACCTAAATTAGAATTTAAGTGTTAGGAATACAGTAGTATAAATACTTTAGACAGCATAACTCACAAATAATATATGTCGCATTTTATAGTAGCAATGACTGCAAGCCACAACAGAAACAGAGAATGTTGGATAATATGTCCATATGTGATCCCATTCCAAAGGGATCATAAGTAAAATAAGCAAGACAAGATAGCAGAATATTATTAAACTGTAGACACTCTTATAGAATCAGCAAAGCTAACTATAAAGCCCTTTTTGCCTTAAACCTTCATAAGATTGAGCAGTAAGTGTTTTATAGGATTTATAATGCAATTATGTATGTATTAATTTGACAATGTTAAATGTGAAGTGCATTAACATGCAGCATCTATGTGTGCTATTGAAAGCCATAAAATTTAGTCAATGTTTTTCACTGTCCCTAAGTCGTTCTGATAAATAGAAAAAGGACAATTACTACTCTGTGACCCCAAAGACCAATTAAGACAATAGAAATTGTGCCTAAGCAGGTAAATCTTTTACCCCTAGACACATGAAGTAGTATTAGAACTAATCATTTGGAATTTCTCAATCCTGAGCCATGACTGTATATGTTTTCTAAGCATTCTGCTTTTCGAAGTCAGGCTAGGTCAGGAACCACGCCAGCTGTTTAACAGCATAGAGTATTACATGCAAATTCTTGCAAAGGTAATCAATCTCTGAACATGAAAGAAATGAAAGGAAATAACTGTACTTCAGGATTTCAGTAAGACTACCTAAAATTAGGAAGATTGAACTCTAATTAGTTGTGTAATATATGTTGACATTGATTTTTTTCTTTTGTATTTGTGCATGTGCATGCACATGAGCATCTGTGCCAAATATTGTATAATATAGTAATTCAGGTGATTCACAAAATGAAAAAATTGTTTTATCTGAGTGTGGTCCTTGACTTATGACTTGTGATCTTAGACTAATGACTACAGTGCATTCAAAATATAACACTGTAATGTATCAAATATTCCGTGATCTTTATTCTTTATTAAATGTGAAAATGTGAGATCTTACTTCTGCTCCCCAGCAGCTACTAGAAACTATTTAACTACACATCTGTGAGAATTGCTTACTCTGCACCTTCTTAGAGTAATTTATTTTTACTGTAAATATCTCTTTGTGAAACTATCCAAAGAATAGTGTCAAGGTCCTAAAAGCTTTAGTATTTGCTTGATTTATCATTCTGTTCCTGATTATAATGCATGTCATTCTTTTATCTTATTGAGCTTTGTGATTGATTTTCCCTTCTTTTGTCTGTTTTTAATGCTACTAGTCTCCTATTGTGTGAAGTTTTACAGCAAATGTTGGTCTACTATGCCTACTTGGGAATAAGTACCAAATAAAGCATCAGAAGTTCAGTAAAATTTTAGATATGTGCTCACATGAGATACTCTAATAGAGTTATATTTTTTTCTCTAGCTTTATATCAAAGCCATTATAAATGCCCCCACAAATTCCATAACTGCATTATAACCCTATATATTGAACTGTTCTGTGGTGGGGAAAATATTAGGAAATAATTAAATAAATACTTCCCAAGATATTTGCCATATTTCATTTATACAGTCAATCAAAACAACTTCTATTGCATAGTGAATAAATTAGCTATGTCCAGTGCTAAGCCCAGAGCACATATATGCATATAAAAAGAGCTGAATAAGCCATATGAGTTCAAGGAATTTCATCATATTACAGCTTACCCTACCAGGTTGTCATATGATCTGGGTTTAAATTAAGAGCAACTGGATTTATATTAACAGCTATAGCTGTATCTGACAGGTATTTGTGATTGCATAACAGTCAAAAACTCATTCTAATTCAGCAGCCATAGATATTTTTAATATTTTTTCCACTTTTTAAGTTTTAATTAACAATGACAATGAGGATTTTTTACAGTTATTCCACCTCTGTTTTGAAAGCATTCATTTTGAACTATCTCAGAGCAGTAAGATACACTGTTTAACTAATGTTAAGAATGCAAGCACAGACAAATTAATGGGAAATTAATCCAGTGAAAACTTCTTATGAGTACTCTTCTTATCTAGGGAAAAAATGCTCATTTATTTATTTATGTATATTTAAAACAGCTGCTGAAACTATATTAGCTTTCTGTATTTTAGATCTAATTCTGTCTGAAATTTCTCATTTCCAAGTCAGATTATTTTTTGCTGTAGGTAAACCTCTGTTTCACTATGAAACTACTTCCCTGTTTGAATATGTGTTATTTGAATGGTTTTTGACTGTCATGAGCTACATTTTGCCTCCATTATAGACAGTGCAACATGGTCATAATTTCAAAAGGAAGAAAAAGAGTAATTGGTATATTGCTTAACGGTTCTCTTAAACTCTTGCTTTTTTTCCTTTATGTGTACCTGTTGACTTGAAATGTATAGATTGCACAGAAAATAAGTAAATATGTGTTTATCAACTACTTCCAACAACTTGTAAAATGCTGTCTGGTGACATAAGAATATAAAAAACTTTTCAAGTGTTTTTGCTGTGAGACATTGAAAGTAAAAAGTGCTATAGAGATCAAGAGTAGGTCTGCAACCATTCAACATTCTTCTGAGACACATTTCACAATTTATTTGTTATTTTCTTGTGGTTAGAAATAAATTTAATCCTAGGAGATTAGGCTAGGAATCCTAGGCTTCCTTGAATAAATTACATGAAATGCACCTACTGATAGTCTCAAATAACATTAACAAATTGTTCTGGCTATATTAGCAACTGTAGAATTTTGCAACTTTCTGAAACAATGTTACTGAGCTTATTCTGAACAACTGAGATGACTAAACATGGTATGAAAGGAAGAAAAAAATGTTTCTATTTCTTTAATATCAATCACTACTTTACATGATAACATGAGAATCTGTGGCGTGGACTAGCTCTGGGTCAAAAAGAGGAGAATAATACGTAAAAGGGCTGGGAGCAAGATCTGCTCAGTGCCAGGGAGACACTGATTCCTCCAGCATAGGAACCAACAGCACTCTTTCCCAAAGACATGTTTGTGTTACCAGCATATAGTTTCAGATCATGACATGAAACACTGTGGGGGTAGGAGAGCATTAAATGGGATCCTGTCTCCTCCTCAACATCCTTGCTAAAAGGAAACTAAAAAGATGGTGCACATTGTAAAAGCTGGGGAATTCATCTCACCTAAATTTTTCTGAAATTGAAATTAGATGTCTTGTCTTTGCTCAAATCAGTGGAGGCCCCACTGGGATGTGTTGTGGAATGTTCCAAAGTCTCAGCATTTGTAGTGCCTGCACTGGCACCCTGGTGAAGCACACCATGGGTGAGAAGCAGCAAGGAAGGACTTGTATCACCTTGGTGCTTAGCCTAAATAAGAATGCAACCAAGCACACATAGCCCTGTGAATCTGGGAATGTTCAGCACTATCTCAGGCATTGCTTCTCATAATTGCTTTAGGTTTATTTTAGGATGAGCACTGGGTAATGAGATGACCTGTGAAGCAGCGATTTCCACCTTCTCCAAAGCAATGCAGTGTAACCTTGAACTGAAGCTGGCATTTTATTTTATCTACAAAGTTCAATGCTATGTAGCAGTGGGATTTTTTGGATTTTAGAATTAATTAAAAGACCTGTCCACAAAACTTTCTTCTAAAATTCAGTCAGTATCAGCACAGAATACACCAGGAGTGGGAAAAATAGAGAGACTATCTTTGACTCCTTAAATTGTATTTGCCAGTTACAATTTCAGAAAATGTTTTAGTTCAGATAACTACAGGACTGGTTTCATTCATCTTTTTAATTAACTGGAAAGTAAATTTCAATTATGTTTTTTTCAAAAAGTTTCATTTAAAAATGAAAAAATGAGAATCCTCATTGTAGCTGTTAAGGATAAATGCAAACTGGTTTTTGTGTCACTCCTTTTTTGAAGTTCTCCCCTCCAGGATGATTTTATCAATTAATCTTGTTATCTTATTAACAGTTAACACAGATTTTCCTGAAAGCATAATGAAAGTGTTCTTGTTAAACCTCACAGATGTTCTGCTAAAAGTAGTGCACTTTTGTTCACTATTAATGAAGTTCTATATAGTTGCTACCTTGGTGTCACTCAAATGAGATTCTAGAGTAGCACCAATTTTAAATGGTTTTTAAAGTTTGTCAACTATTTTTGACACAAACAGATTTACTTTGGTGACCATAGATTATATTCATTTCTTCAGTGGCAAATAATTTTTTTCAACTTCTGTATCAGTTCACTGATGTAATTCACAACACAGTCCAGATGAAGGAATTTTTTTAAAATATGTGTTATTTCATTACATTTACAATTTGTTTTTCTTTTTTATAAGCTTTCAATTGCATCATTATTTAGTTATCAGATAGCTCATTGAGACAGACTGTTGTCTCATCATGAGACAGAAAGGCGATGTTTTGTAAAAATCATTGAGTTCCTTCACTAGAAAAGAAGCCGTATTCATGTCCTTGATAAATAATTAAATGATAATTAATTTTTCATTCTTCCATCTGATACTCAGCAATTGTTGAAAAGCATATTTATTATTCAAGTTGAGGTGTCAGATTGCCCACAACTTGTGTTTCAGCCTCAGTCACAGAGAAGACTATACAAGTTCAGTTCTGTTTTCCTCTTCACTACTTTGCCTGGTGCAAAAGGAAAGCGTGACTGATGCAATGAAAAAAAATGGATAGCCTGGAACCCAAAGGAGATGTGTGCCTACTCTCATATTCCCACTCTGTACATGTGCACCCAGTCCTGGAGACTGAAGGAACACACTCTCCAATATCCCAGTCACTGGGTGCCTTGAGAGCCTTTGTGGAGCTATGAGCTTGCTATGCACTATCTGAAGTTCTACGCATCAGTCTGGTCAGTATTCTGCAATGTCAGGGACCATCTACATGGGCTGGTAGTCTTGCATATGTGAGACAGGCAATTTGGAGAACTTTATAAATGCGTGTGTCTATGTCTGCCAGCACTGGCTGTATGGTAATACAGTACATGCTGTTGAGATTAAGTTAGAGTGAATTCCAGACCTAACTAAGGCTAGTTGTATATCTGCACCCAGCTAATAATAATCAAATATTAAAAGACCATATTCTGCAACTTTATTGCACGTGCCTGAGAGGAAAATTTCTTGAGATTCAGATGTTTGTTCTTACATATTAACCACAAGCCAGTGAAGCATGATGAAAAAGACCAGTATTGAATTTTGCCCTTTGTGCACAAGCCAAAAAGAAATTAGAAAGCACAACTATATTAATGCAATTAATAACTTATAATAATTAATTTGTTGTCTATATCTATATTAATATGATGCATAAACTACATATTTTTATTAGGAGTAAAAATAAGTTCCCCAGCAGTCTAATCACACAAGAAAAAAATATATTTTATTTTATATTTTCAGAGAAGCACATCCTTTTAAACAGTCTTGTAACTTAATGTATTAACCTGATCAATTAACACTGGACAGCAATATCTTCTGTGCAGAAGGTAACCAACAAACTTGAAGCTAACAGCTTCATTTGCATACCTGAATCTTAGAATTTATTTTAAAAAAACCAAAAAAAACCCACCACCACCACCCCCCCCAAAAAAAAAAACAACCAAAAAAACCCCAAAAACACACAAAAAACTGACGGGAAGAGTATCAATCTACTCTACTTTTGTTAATCTTCCTGCAAAGAACAAAATATTTGCTGTGTCAATTTTTCAAGCTACCTGAAAGTATAACTGGAAAAATACAAAGCGCTTATAAAAATCTGCTGGGATGCTCTAAACTATCAGGCATCAGAGGGCAATGGAGAGTAGCATCTGAGCACACACCTACTCTAAATGGAAAGCTGACCCTGGTCTAGTAGCCATTACACCTGAGAACAATCCCAGGGAGCTAAAGTATGGATTTTATGCTAGTCCAAGTTATATAGAAAATACATGAAGAAGATACAATAAGCATGTTTAAGTTACTATGTCACATTTTTTCTTAGTTATTAACTATAACTAAAAGGCAAATGGCATTCTTTTTCAGTTCTTACATAGGTAGCATATTTATGAGAAATGGTATTGATTTCTTTGTGTGAAAAAATCTTGGTTGGTGTGACATATCCTTCTCTGGTTTGCTTCACATTTTGGAATGCACCGGTTTGGACATCTGAGTACTTTATTCAATGTTTATGGAAATATAGATAGTACAACGCATTTGTTCCAGTGATACCTTGTAATTTTTATCAAACTGCTTTGTTTAAAAGCCCTCAGCAACATGAGTAAGTATTTGAGCAACAGAATATATTAAAATGTATCAGCTGAAAATCTGCCCCCTTAATTTCTTCTGACAAAGATAACTGTGTTGCTCTTCCTGCCTCCATCTCCTTTGAGCTGGACTGCAGCCATACAGAGTGAATAATGACGCATAAGCACGTTGTTTATTTAAATAGATTTGTGTAGTTAAGTACATGACCTGTGATCCAAAGCTGAGAAAAGAAGAATTAAACACTGATTTCTAAGTGCTCTGTGAGATAAATCAGCCATCACTCCAAGACTCAGCCAACACAGATACTTTTATTTGTACTTATCACTTCAGTTTGTTTGAGTATTATGTTAATAGTTTAGATTAGTTTTTGATGTCTGTGCACTGTTAGCATTTTCACAAAATGAGAAATGATGAAGTTATGCACTCTCTGTTATGTAGCTGCAGTTTTCACTTAAAGCGCTGAAGTGCTACTTACCGTAACAGATACACACTGAGGATCTGATTCTCCTGTCACTTGCAACCAAGTTTCACACCAAGGTAAATTCCCTCCCTTCATAAGTTTTCTTAATAGTTTATGTTAGTGTTAACAATTCAGTCCTCCCGGTGCTTCTGAACACAAGTATGTTTACACAAAACATTCTCACAGATCTCATCAGGGCTACCTTCTTGTGTAAAGATACTTGAAAGAAAAAATCCTTTGCCAAATCAGTCTTTGAGGAGCAAAAAACGTTCTTTTTTTGTTACATTAAATGTGTTTATGGCATCGTGGTCAGAAGCTGGCAAGATCCTATATACTTAAATGTAACACATGAATTTTGCTTTTCCTGTAGACAGGATACTCAAAGCTGCTTAGTCCGTCATGATTTTCAAGCTTTTATTGTTAACTTTCGAGTTATTTAACCATTTGTTTTTTAGAATATTTTAATATGGAAATGCAGATGTAAAAGGTAAGCTATGAAAACTTCTATTATTTATGTTCCGTATAGCACACATTGCCTTCCATTATTTCAATAAGTGAACTGTTGTGATAAAATAATCTAGGAAGACGAATGTCAACATGCTGACACACTGACTATAAATTTAATAAATTTTAATAAATTTGAAATAAATTTAATTATAAAATATTTTAAAATAATATGGAAGGTTTATTTTTGTTAAAAGCTTGCAGGCAAAAATGTGGAAGTAGACTCCATCTTTTAAAACAGAGTGGTTTGTAGCACTTTGTAAATATTTTTTTTAATTCAAAAACATGGTGCAACTAAATTAAGATTTTTGTGGATTGTTTTTGTTTTATTTGTTTGGGTTTTTTTTTTTTTTGTCTTTTTACTGATCCTTTTGTTGTTTCTGATTAGAAAAAAAATGTTTTCATTTCATATTCATTCTGTTAATTTCCATTGTAAGTACAAAAGTGCCTTTCCATGATGATTTGCTCAATGGTGAGCTAATCCTCATTTTTAATATCTTGCATCAAGAAATAAGGAAAAACTAACCATGTAACCTTGTTGATGTTAACAAACTCTTGTTCTAGTTCTAAAATCTGTATTTGTGCATTTCACACATCAGTGTCTACGTGGTAGGATGTGTTGAAGAGTAATGCATGTATATTGACGGCTAACAGTTTGGCTGTTGATAAACACTGACTGAAGGCTTGGAGCTGGTAACCACCAAGACTTTGGCCTATGCCTTTGATCCTTTGTAACCTAGGTAATGCTGGATCTGCAGTGCACTCTCCTGCTCCTTCACCTAAAAGCTAGTTGAACAGGGCATGTGGTTTCACTCTCTCCTGTCTTCCTTAAAATATGTCTGATGTATACTCTCTGACAGGTCTCTGATTCCTACTATAGCCTACACTGTGCCTGGGCTTTGTGTGGAAGACAGCCACTTTCCAGTGGCTAAAACCTTGCCTAACCTTGTGCCAATATACACTCAATATGGACAGTTGCATGCCCAGGTCACTCCTAGAGGCTTACCCCTGCTGATTTTTTTGGTACAGATGTAACCTCTGCTGCCAACACCATATGACTGCAGAGAGAACAGTGTGATGAATGGGGGAGAAGACTGCACATACAGCAAAATGTAACAGACATCTGAAATATCAAATGTATATGTGAAGAAGAGGCAAACCCAGGAGTATAATGCCACTGTAAAGCTGATGAAGGGATTAATGGACATAAAAGAATCTAAAGGGAATTACAGGAGGTTGGTGGACTCCATCAGTGGATACAGAGTCAACTATAAACTATTAAGATCCTGGATCAGAGAAATGAGTGGCACAGTTACCTAGTCTGTCTATTCAGAGAGAAACGGAACAGCTGTTCACACTTCCTTGGAAATGAAAAAAAACCCAAAAGAACCCCCAAAATACCACACACACACATATATATATAACAATTTTTTATGGTATTTAACCGAAATTCCAAGTCTAGTTTAATAGCAAGTATAAACCCTTGCATATTGAACTGTTTTGTTAGAAAACATATTTTGCCATTTAATTTTTAAATCTAAAAATAAAGCGTGTCTCTCATACATGTATGTTTAAAACCCAGTAATACAGAACACTAAAGCTTAAAAATAAAATAGCAAAGCCAATATTAAAATGTGAAAAGTATCTCTTTTTTTCTTGTATTAAATACTAAACATAACACCCTAGGTAGCTTGTTTCCAGCAATCTGAGAAGGGCTTCTATCATCAAATACTTTCAGAGTTTTAGTTTAGCACATCAAATTAATTGAATTTCTTGTTTCCTACCTGCCTGTCCACTGCAAAATAGTGATAAATGTTCCTGAAAGAGAATGTGGCAGAAAGAAATGGAGGAGACCTGAATATCTGGAGTTTTCTTTACCCAATTAATTTTCACTGGGTTCCTGTGAGTGGTTGAATTAAATCTGAGAGATTAGGTAGGTGTTTTCCTTCATTTATAATTTTTTATATTTAGCTTATTGTATTGGGGCACAGGTCATTCAAGGGAAAAAACTGGAAAACCTTAAAGACCCTGTTTTCCTTTACAGTTACATACATAGATTTGTTACATTTCCATTCCTTGTCAGTAAAGGTGAAAGACATTCAGCAGTACCACAACGACTGGAGAGAGAAACAGGTCTGACCTTTAAAGAGCAATGCATGACTTCTTTGCAATTACTATTAAACACAGGCAAACTCTTGTTAATATTAACAGTCCAACTGGGAAGTGACACCAGCTGTGGTCTGCAGAACCCTCGGTGTCATCCTGAGGAGGGCTGGCTGCAGCCGCCTGGTCTTGGGCAGCTTCTGTACCACACCTCTAATTCATAGCAGCACAAACAGTGGATCAATTAAGGACTTGCCAAATGCTGCCCTCCTTGCAGACAGCTGCTCTGGCTGCTGTGGAGGTGTTACGAGCTTATGACGAAAATGGAGCAGGGGGTACTGTTGCTAAAACCAGGGAATAAATAATTGGTTTTGGCAATGAGTCCATGAAGATTCAGTACGCATTAAGATGAAGCTTTTTCACCTCATCCATAGTAGAATGTATGTACACAAAATATCAGAATATTGACAGAACTGATGGAAGAAAGGTATTGATTTCTAAACAGGCTGTCTGATTTTGTGGATGATTATACAATCACTGGCACATTGACAAATACGTGTGCGTAAATTATGTACATATAACAAGTGGTTACACATTGATTTTTTTTAAGGTTATATAACTTTTTTACTATATTATATTTGAATATAAATGAAAATTATATTTAAATGCTACTCTTTTCTTAAGTAAGGCACTGGACCATCTACATGTTGGGATTTTACAAAAGACAACTACATTAAAAAAAAAATCTAAACTTGCCACAATATAGTTGTAAACTTGTCTCAACTCTCTTGCACCTAGCCACAACATAGTTGTAATTCCTGTTAGAATCAGTAACACAGTATTTTCATCAATTGCACTAAAAATTTTAGTCTGGGTTGATTTTTCTATCCTAACTGACTGGACAGAATAAATAACATGAAAGCAGATAACCTTGGCTGCTGTATTTGTTGTCTAGTGGTATTAGCATATTTCTATTTAATTTTCTCCTATTGTATCTCAAAAAAAAAAATTAAGAAAGGTACTTGTAAGTTTTCTGTGAGTTTTTTTACAACTTTCTATTTCCTTACTAATATGAATCCTATTGAAACAGTTCTGACATTTAGCACAATCAGGTCATAGGAAGGTAAACTGAAGATGTCAAAAACTTTCCAAATGTTACTTCTTTTTCTGAAAAAGAACTCCATAGTAATTTCTTCTTCTTTTTTTTTTTTTTTTAACAACTTGGAAGCAATTACAAAGGCTATTTTGGTTTGCTAAATTTTTATTCCAATAGAGGGTGAAAGGATATTTCAGAGATAGAATTATCTATGGAAAGGAAATCCCAGGATGATTTTCACAGAGCTAAAAAACAAATGAACTAGTTTTCAAGTAACTCTTTACTCTCTTTACTCTCTTTACTCTCTAAATGTATGAAACCTACTCATGTCATAATTGTGTATTTTTAATTTAATTTTTTGATTTTTTTACTGATTTACTTCTTCAATTTCTACTCATCTATTTCAGATAGGAAAAGCATCTCTCTCCATTCTGTCACTATTCTATCGCTGTTTGAGTTCTGCAGGTTACCTTCTTGCAGTGAAGTAATTAATAATGTTGAGCCTTTTTAAACTTATGTAGCTGTAGAAAAGAGATGAAGGCAAATGTTGTTACTTGTGAACATCTTTCCAGGTCAGAAGTTTGCACCTTCAATGAAAATGCTGTTCCAGAAGCATTTACTTGTTTAAATAAACAAAGGATTACCTGCACTCAAAAGTAAGAGGTTGTTTACATGGTAAGGTAGTAGAAAATTTGGAAGTCTAAGCTGAGAAGCACCACCTGATGCTGTACCTCTTGAAGAATGTGGTAATAATGTCATGATATGGATCTTTTCTTTGAGATATTCAAAAGCTGGTGTAGCAAAGTGATTAATAGCCAGAGCAGATGCATGTGAGTAGGTGCACACATAAGGATCTCTGTGTGCAGAAAATGGATACAGAAGACTTGAGCTCAATGAACACTGAAGACACTTGTCTGAATTTCCAGATGTGTCTTATTTATTGTCCTCACTGTGAAATAGCCTAGGATTCCAGCCATGGTCAGGAAGTTAGTCTCTAAAATATACTTGCAAAGTTTCTGGCCAATGTGATTTAAAATGGCTGTTAAGCCATATACCATGCAGAAAATTGGATTCATAATAGAACCATACAGATATTTGCTGTATTTTGGAAATGCCAGACATGGTTATATGTAATGAAGTGCAGGTGATGTAAAAATAATGGATTATTTAAGGTGAAAGGTAGCAGAAACTTCTCAAAGCATAAACAAATGCTGACAGGACTTTAGGCTTCTCCTTAGTTACTTCATATTATTGGATCCATTCTTAATAAAAGATATCATTCATATAACCTGAGGTCTGTGATTTCACAGTGGAGGCCAATAGGATATCACTTTCATAGTCTCCAACCGTACCTCATGGTGAGTTAGTGGCAGTAACTCTATTATTTCATTAGCGTATATTTCCACTGGAATTCTTGAGATAGTTTTCTGCATTCATGAAAATATTGTCACTTTTCTACCAATAAACATAGCAAGTTATACAATTTTTTCTTCCACTCATGCAGTCTTTTACATAGAACTCCTTTCCTGACATAATTAAAATATCACTTATCCAAAGGATTCCTATTTATTACCCCTCATCGTCTTCCAAAAATAATGAATCAGGGTTAGGTTGCATGAAATGGGAAATAGGGCTTTCCTTCTTTTTCTGTTCCTGTTTTGCCTGAGAATCTTTCCAAATTAATTCCACCTGCATAATATTAATGTTCATCTCTCCTTTAACTTCAGATTTCATGAAGAATTTAATTGATGAGGATTTTTTTCTTTAAGAAGTCCCTCCAAAGAAATTAAAAAGGAAAGAGCCAGTTTTAAACTCCTAGATGAAATCTTGATGCAAATTTATTTAAGCAATTCTATATTTCATTATATTTATTGAAGAACCTATCAAAAGAAAATGAACTAAAATACTGATCAAAACTTGTTCAAATAACTTCCCACTGAAATATTGCCTTCTCATGTCTTTTTTTTACATGCAGTTTATCTGCATCTGAATTTCTGATTTTAAAAGGGGGACATAATTTCTTGGACTTAGAACATGGGATTTAATTGACTTCTTCAGACATGCCATGTGCTGGTCTTCCAGAATGTTACATGGCTATTTTACTTGAATTCAAAAACATTTTTTTTTTTATATTTGTTCAAAGGTAAATTAATTCCAAAGACAATGTTTATAGGAAATCATCTGCATGAAATGCGCCAGAAAGACAATGGTGCTTTCTCAAATGGTTATTTCATAGAACACTCATGTGTATTTTTGGGTTATTAAAGATCATATGAAAAAAATCCCCACATATGAGAGGGAATATTTTGCTTTAGTGTCTATGTCTGATATGCCCACTGGAAACATTTAAAGAACTTAAGCAGAAAGCAAGTAGACATGGAAAACTCCTAAGCAGACTTTTGCCCCTTCCAGAAATACAAAATAAAGATTTCCTGAGAGCAAGTATTGCATTCACAATGAACGACTTATCCATTTATATTTCTTTGCTGTCTGTGAGTTCCACACTCATGAAAAAGGATAGTATTATGCGTGTGGTAAACAGTGTTTGAATATTTCATTTGGTTTCTTTTTTAGTCCTTTGTTGTCAGATGTTGTGAACAAATATTCCTTATTCAACCTTTTGAATATTTAATGATTTTATGATCATCTTTTATACACTGTCTTTGATCATCCTTGTCACAATTCTCTCTACCTTTTTTCTTAGATGTGCTGTTAGAGAGGAGGTGATCAGAACTACAACTGGTATTCAAGACAGAAGCAAAGTGACAAAGATAACAGCAGTTTGCTGATACCTGTTTTTATTATGAGACTTTTTCCACCAAAACATTTCTATAATTTCTTTTGCCTTCTATTTGTTTTAAGCATTGAGTTGGCATATTTAGAGACTTCACAGTAGACTCCAATATATTTTTTCCTGGGCATTTCTAAGCAATTTAGAGATCCCCAAGAATTTTTCTGATTTAGTTCTGATTACAAATCCCAAATTTAGCATTTCTTTTCCTTCCTACATTTTCTCCAGACTGAAATGAAGAATGTACTGACACTTAAATTTATGCAAGATCAGAGAGGATCATATCTCTTTGTTGTCTCTATCCATTTGGTAAATGTCTTCTGTTAACTTTTAATAACCTACTAATTGAATTTGTTTAACTATTTATGTGTCTTAAATTAGAGTATGTGTGGGGTTTTTGGCTAACACTCTGAAATGTTGTACACATTTCTATCTTTTTTTCCTCCATGTTTGCCAAAAATAATCTTCACACTGAGCTAAATCTTAAAGGCAGAGTGACTGTGGGATACATTAACTGATTATTAATGCAAGTGTAAAATACTGTATTAGAATTTTAAAGTGAAACATATGTATATATTTGTATGCATACCTCTATGTATGCACATATATATATGTATGTATGCATGTATATATTTATATATATACAGATATACATATGCCATAAATAGATAAATTAATTGTGGTTATACCTGTATAGTTTTCAGTTAAGTCTACCTTAATTTCTGAGTATAAAGTTATCTATAAGCAAGAGTAAGATGCATAGGAAAAATTCCAGGCTGACAAAGAGGTGGGATTTTCTTCAGTTTGAATAATTTGTTCAAATTCTAAAATTTTATTCATATTAGTATATAATGAAATTGATTGGTTTTTATGAAAAACAGGGCCTGGAGGTCAGAGTAGGAGCTTTCAGGAAAAAAAAAAAATTGTTATTGTGGGTCTGACACCCACAATAATGTTCACAGATGCCTTGAAATGATTGCTGTCAGAGCTTTGATTTAACACTTCTTCGTGCACAGATACACCACATGGATCATACATTTGATACTGACCAGTTCTATTTATTTTCTCAGTATAATTTATAATACACTAAATTCTAAATGAATGTGAACTGTAGAAAGCAATACATAAGAACAGGATATGAGGTGTGCAGAGAGGATATGAGGCACACACGGTCTTTTATTTATGTTTCAGGTCAATAAAATATTGCATTAACATTTTTAAGTCAAAGCAATGGGTAAAGACAGAATTCTTTCTATATGCATATGTGACTACATCAATATACCTTTAAAATTCAGAGATACTCCACACTGTTTTAGTCAGTTACATGATTAAGTATTTCTCCTGGATACTAAGTCAGAGACACAAATCGGAAGACTGTGTTATCTACGGTGGTGTTTTTAAATGATGAGGAAAGCCAGATTATTTTATACAAGTCCTTTGAAAGATTTATAATGAAAAATGATTGGATAGACTTTTTATAAAAAAAACTTGTGTTAAGATACTGGGATATTTAGCAATATCCAATTGAAGTTATGAGAGGGAAATGACATAAAAGAAGGAATATTTTGACTAAATCAGAGACAAAAATAAAAATTTTCGTTTTTCGTGTCTTTATAATATTATTTTACCAAGGTACACTACTGAAGGCCAAAAGCAAATGCCATTTTTTTAAGATTTTACTACATAAAACTCAGTAGATCTTTGATAAAATTCCTGTGAGAATTCTCTTTATTGAAATTAAAATTTATTCTTAAACTCTTTTTGGAGGAGCTATACTTTTAAGTAACTAAATTCCTTACAAATCATAAAACTCATACTTTATAGCCTGCATTTAAATAAATGGTCGTCTATGGAAAATATATGAGATATACAGAGGATAATAAAATAGATCATGACCAGGTTTTACCTATCCCAGATGGTAAATGGCATAGCATAATCTGAAGTCATATGGTAAAATGGCTTCAACAAAGGCTGCCCCCAGTCATGACTGGATATTTTCTAAGACTATTACTGTGTTGTGTTCTAAAATTCTGTGAGGAATCATGTTGGCATTATAAATGGTATGGATGTTGCGCTATTGATTATTTCAATTCACTGGTGTACATACAGCTGCAACAGTCTCATGAGATATCAGTATATCAGAGTTACAGTTGAAAATATCCATCTGACAAGATAAGCAAGAAAATAATGTCTTATCAAAAAAATCCCGGAGTTTTGCTGTGGGCTTCACTTTGGTCAGAATTTCAGCTATAATAATCAGAGATTAAGATCCACCTGTTTTGTATATACACCTGAAGTGTGTATATAGCTATAGATAGTGTATTTATACATAGATACAATATATTTTCCCCCAAAGATTTTATCAGGGTACAACAGTAGAGGGAGGGAGTTCATACCCTCTCTACCAAAAATACGCACATCCTCAACTTCTCTTTTGGGGGAGCATGAGGTCTGGCCAGTTTACAAAATGTAAGACTTTTGCAAACATCAGATCACAAGATAAAAGAAATTCCAAGGCCACACAAGAGAGACAGCTAGAACTGCATCTTGAACTTTTCTTACACAAAATATACCTCAAAGAACACAAATAAATATGACTATAAGAGTAATAAACATCTAGGCATCTTCTTTAAAGGGATTATCTAGCTCTTATTTTCATTCAGTAAAGAAGAATATATCATTTACTCATATTTAGCTTAAGGTGTTTAGCTTAAGCACATACCAAATATTTATTAACACTGAGTTATCCATTATTCTAGTTGCTGTCATGTTTCTTGGCAAAGGAAATAATTTTGAAATGTTCTTCAGTGCCTTTCAATTTTGAAATATTTGATAAAAGGGAGGTGGAGTAACTCAAGTTGGTACATTGATACTGTGCTGAGTTTGAATTGCAGGGAAAAAATAATTAATTAGTTGAAAATTTGCCTTACCTGTCACCCTTGATAGTAGGTATGAGGGGCTTGGTTTAAACTGAGATCACCTTGCAATTCTTACATTGGATGCATTGTGTAGCTTCACAGCCAGACGACGCCAAAGCCACACACCCTGACGTGCTGATAACAGCCTTTCAAACAGACACACACACACACATACAAAGAGAGCTTAAAAGCATCTCCCCCACCATGCTCTGACACAGAAACATTTTTCTAAAAACAGACCTTGACTAGCAGCAACTTTAGTCAAAAACTGTGATATGTAAGAATATATTAAAAAATGTTGACAGGGGTATGACTTCCTCCTATGCAATAGTACAGAATTATATAGATATTGCACCTTCAACCAAGGTGTCTATTTCAGTTCGTCTTCCTCCTACAAGAGCACATATTTTAATCAGTTTAGATTTTTTCCGTCTTTCCATTCACAATTCCTGATACTAAAGTGGAAGCTGGGTTGTGTTAAAATTACTTGCATTGCTTAAGCGTTCCCATTATTTTAATGTTGTGAGTTCAGATTTTCTGATTGCTTTCACAAACTGAAAACAATTGATTAGTGCCTGAAGGGCTTGATGTATTTGGTTGTAACACAATGGCAGGTATAATGTTGCCAGAAGCTCTGTGATGCATCACTCAAAAAGAATTCAGGCTGAAAGGAAGAAGATTAAGATAAAAGATGGAGGAATTTTGATGGCCTGCTCCACTAAAAACCTTCCATTTTTTCCATGTTAGCTATGGTGACAAAATACAGAACCAAAAAGGAAATCAGAAAACTGATTCTATGATGTCAATCTAATGAGGTAAACAGCTACAGAATTATTCAAAGGCCTTCCTCAGTAAACCAGATGGCATCATTCACCGTGATCCAGGACAGTAGGAGCCATTAACCCTGAGTGCAAGTGAGAGGTAATGTAGGAATGGAAGGGTTTATGTCAATCTGCTTTTACCACTTCTATTTGCTTTATGCCAGGTGAGCTCTACTGAGCCCATTATCCACCCAAGAATCATTTATTGATGGTCCAAGATTGGACCAAATCCCAAATGTGGGATTGGATTTCTTTGCCTGTGGTAATTTGCAGCTGTTGGTACCTGCCCCCTCCACAGGAGCCTTTAAAAGCCAAAAGTCTTTTCAGGTTGCCTTGGCAGCTGTTTTAAAAATCTTTTGAGACAAATTAGGCATAGTCATCTTATGCATTGGATTCAGACAGCACATTGCCAGTCAGACTTGCTGAAATCCTGCTTGCTCAGACTAAAGGACAAATTAAATGAGTTACTGCTCCCAGTTTGAATATTTTCCACGTGCCATTGAAACCAACATAGAATACTAGAAAAAAATGTACTACTTGGTTTGGGGTGAGAGGAATAAAACTTCATTTTTCAAGCTTAGTATTAACATATCCATGTGCGCTTGGAACTTAAGGGACCATGTTCAGGAAACGTCTAGACTACATAGTCCAGTTAAAACATTAGTAATATTGCAAACATTTATCAGTTATAGTATCACTGGAAAAATATTTAGCTGTTGCATAGACATAAAATAGGTAGAGATAAAAATATCTAATATAAGCATAGGTGATAATTTAATTTTTTATTACTAAAAGTTTTCATGCTTCTGTATAATTTTCTCTCATTGCTTATTCTACAGTAAGGCCATGTTCCAGAAAGTATGTGAATGATATGTAAAAAAAAGCAATTTTTCATTGTGTTTCAGAGGAAAAAATAATTGTTAACTAGAAGCAATATTTAAGATTATGAGGACTCTTTTGTCTCAACTACCTGGAATGTTGTTCACCCTAACAATAACTGTAGGATTTACTATATTATCTGAAATTTATATTTTTGGTTTAAATTATTATATTGAGCTGTATGAGAGAACAAGAATCTAAAATTATAAACATTGCTTTGATACATTCTTTTTTCACATTTTTATTTCCCATGCTTGTGTCCTCATCATTTCCTTCCCCTCCCTACTCAGCTGCAATCTGCTAGAATGACTTTCCTTTCTGTTAAAAATGCTCCTTTAATTAGTGACATTATTTGATTTCAGAGTTGGGATTATCTGAGCAGTGGAGTATGGGAAGTGAGAATTTGATTCCTGTTGTGTATGCCTGCCTTGAACTGTGCAGTTCTGTGGAGATACCTGAGCTACTCTGACAGAACCCAAGCAACGTAGCAATGTCAGTGTGTTGCCGTGCCAAGGCTAATTAGCTTCACTGCTTGTAAGGATTAGATACAACAGCTGTGTAGTGTATGCAATTCCTTTTAATACATGGAAATTTATACCACCCTCTTTCAAGGCTAGAACCTCATTCAAAATGTCATATTTCATGGTGATTTTTAAAGAATGAACATTTATAGAGTGATAGAATATTTTGGGTCATAAGGGACCTTAAGGATTATCTAGTTCCAAGCCCCCTGTTATGGACAGGGACACCTTCCACTAGGCCAAGTGACTCAAAGTCCCATCTAACTGGTCTTGAACACATCCAGTCAAGCAGCATCCACAGGTTCTCTGGACAATCTCAGTGCCTCACCAACCTCACTGTAAAGAATGTCCTCTTTGTAGCTGATCTAAAGGTACTGACTTTCATTTTAAAGCTATTTCTCTTTGTTCTATCACTATATGCCCTTGTGAAAAGTCCCTCCCCAAATCTCTTGTAGGATCCATTTAGGTGCTGGAAGGCTGCAATCAGGCCACCCTGGAGCCTTTTCTTCTCCAAACTGAACAGCCTCAAATCTTTCAGCCTGTCTTCATAGGAGAGATGCTTCAAGGCATTCCTCTGGACTTCCTCCAACACACATATTTCTTGTGTTGAGGGCCTCAGAGCTGGATGTAATGCTCCAGATGAGATCTCAAGAGAGTTGAGTACAGAGGCAGAATCAAATCCCTCAGCATTCTGGTCATTCTGCTTTTGATACAGCTCAGGTTGTAGTTGTCTCTGTGAGCTGTGAGCACGCATTACTAGATCACGTCACTCTTTGGAACAACTCATATTCCCAAGTCCTTCTCCTCAGGACTGCTCTCAATCCATTCTCTGCCCAACCTGTATCTGTGGTTGGAATTAGCCTGAACAACATGCAAGACCTTGCACTTGGCCTTGATAAACTTCATGAGGTTCACATGGTCCCACTTACAGAGCCTGCCAAGGTCCCTCTGGATGGCATCCACTCCCTTCTTTATGTTAATCACACCACACAGCTTGGAGTCATGGGCAAACTTAGTGAGAGCACAACAAATCTCACTGTCTGTGCTGCTGACAA
Source organism: Phainopepla nitens (assembly GCA_013400175.1). NCBI lineage: Eukaryota > Metazoa > Chordata > Aves > Passeriformes > Bombycillidae > Phainopepla > Phainopepla nitens. The sequence continues at coordinate 633,472 of VXBQ01015955.1, forward strand.
AGATGTCAAAAAATAGCAGTCCCCACACTGACCTCTGTTAATTTGTTTTGTATTGCAGAGGGTTCTGTCTAACTAAATGTAGTGTTATCTATATATGTGATAGATCTATAGACGAATATCATCATGTGGCCCTGAATGATTCACTATAACCAACAACCTAGGACTTACACAGGCATCTTTAACGCAGAATGAGGCCTCACAGTATAAACAACCCTTGAAAGTTGTAACCCTTTAGTTGTAACTAAAAAGAAGATGGATGTGTTTTCTCAGAGTGGGGTGGCAAGTTCATGTCAGAGCTGAGGGAGAGCCTAACACCTGTACTGTCTTTCCAATTCTGTGTCTTCGATGAAACATGCTACCCATTTTCAAAACATTTAGAATCAAAGTAAACAGCTGTGCAAAATTACTGATTATATTCTTTTTAACCAGATGGCTAAAGAACCACCCTCTCTGTTTTGCTGTAAGTGATGCTTACATTAACAAGCTATTTATTATGAAACAAATTTTCCTTCCTGAAAAATCATTACAGAAGATGTATAATAGTATTTTGAATTCTCTGTCACCAAGGGTGGTATAGTTTTCCACGTATTAAAAGATACAGTGTTAATTTAATGCTTTTTCCTTAAGTATATTCATTTACTTACCATTTTATCTCTTTTTATTTCCTTCGTATCTCTTTGTTGTTTGAAAATAGATGACTGATCTTATTTTCCTCAATATTGGATTTTATAATTCAAAATAATTTATAGTGTTTTACAACTAATTTTACAGGACTGTCAGAAAAAATCATCATCAATTAGTATGACAAGCTACTTAGGAATAGGAATTTGATTTTAGAAGCTTAAAGTATTCATATTTACTTCTCAATATGAAATTGAGTGGACTTTGGATTGATATGACCATTAAATACCCCAAGAAATTACCCAGTAACACTACAGTCTGAAAGTAACATCAGCAGTTACTGATTTTGTGACCCTTGCATGTATTTAACTGTATTCTTACTCAGCTAGCATTCCCCCATAATTTTCAGACATTTCTCCCCTTTAAGAGAAATGAATTCCATATTTGTTGTGTTCCAAAATTAAAGGCCTATCTGAACAGTATACCTGAATATCACAGTTTGGCTTCCCTTGGTCTGTGAACATTGATGGGACTGAAAGACTTTTCTTTCTTCAACCATTTTCTTCAAGTGTTCTGAGTTTCACCTCAAAATAGTTTGGCTATAGGGTAATACAGGGAAGATCAGAATATAGAGAAATTACCTATATCGTGTAAACATAGACAAAGAGAAATGGAATAAGGAAACACAAAAGTAAACATTTGTTTGAAATAAATAGTATGCTGTGCTAAACAAAGCTGCAACCCACTTTGATTCTTGACATACGTGAGAGGAGGCTTAGCCCTATTTCGCCCACTTCAGAAGCTGATGAAATCTGGTTAGTGAATTTTCTCACTCTCTCTATGCACTTGCTCCTGCTCATGCATGCGTATATGAGCAGGAACAGCAGCCTTATAATGATGTTTTCTTTTCTTTGGCGCCCACATTAGCTATACAGAAAAATAAAGTATTTTCATTCTTCTTTCTTGCTAGACAGCAGCAATAAAATGTACATGAGACCAGATAGAAGCAATGAATCCCATGATTATATAGTTTCCTAATTCTTCATCACATGCCATGGTTTTTTTACTATTAGACTGGTTTATGTTGGCTCCTCATTGCACTCAGAAATTATTTTTTGTCGTTTACATTATGTAAAAAGACTATATTATGAATTTGTGCAGAAGTCTTTACAAGTGTGATACCAAAAATACACCCTAACAAGTGTCTGTAGGAATTTTTGTGTGACTATGAGTCATATTCCTTCTTCCCACTATCTTCTTTAAAGGAAATGCGGCAACAATTTTTCATTATATGTGTTATAACTAATGATAATTTATTATCAGCAGCTAGTTAAATACGGAGAAATTTATGACAAAGATTGGGTCATTCAACCATGTCTCTGTGTACACACAGAAATAACCTACACAATTATAAATTTAAATATAGGGTATAAAGTTAGAAAATACAGAATTACCTCAGTTGATATCATCCATAGATGCATCACACAGAGTCATATAGATATGTTATCCATACAAGCTGTATTTTACCAGTTCACACCTGCTTTTATAGTAGGTTTTCCCAAGATTCAGTAATTTGATTTAGATCATTCTTTTATAATGGGAAAATCTATTTTATCTTATGCTGAGTAGTTCCTATAAAAGGCTATTCAAATTATTCTTTACTGTCATTACTCTGTGCCTGTAGGCATATTGACTTTGCTGTTAGTAGGACAAGTGGAAGTTGACCTAGCATATTTTAGATTTCTATCATCACAGGTTTTTCCCTAATACTTGTCCTTTGGTTTTCTTACCTAACCTACTTATTCAGTTTTGAAAAGAGAAAATCTGTTTAATTTACTATATATGATACAGGAGAACTTATTCTTAAATCAAGGAATAATCAGACAGCTAGCAGTATAGATCTCTCATTTCATTTATTTAAAATAAGGAAGGTAAGGTATATATTTCCTATTTTCAAGATTGTAAAATATTTTAATGTGGGACTTTTTTCTGTTCTTATGGAAATAACTTCAAAGAGCAGAAAAGAGATGAAAGTATCTCAGATTATTTAGGAAAATTAAATGACTTGGAAGTTACAAAGTGTTATGCCAACACCTCCACTACATGTTCTCAGATTTAGAGCTACGTAGAGAGAGCATCAACATGAAAAGGAATTGGGCAAAAGGTGACAGTGTCACATTAGAAAGCATTCTAGCATAGAACTGTGATTCTATAACTGCTCAAAGATGATTCAGATGATCCAGCTTTTTGTTCTCTTTATGAGCAGGCAGCTTATGAACTTCATCAGGCACTGGTCTCACTTCTCTCTCTGTTGTCCTCCTTAATCCCAGCAGTGTTTAAAGGTAGCCTGTGAGGACAAATATGATGGTACAGTAGGGTTAACCTGGTCCCCAGTTAAGATATTTTGAAGGCCCTGAGCATAGACAATTAGGATATATGTCTATATTTTCCTCAGTATTGCAGAAAGGCAAACAAAAGGAATCGTAGCCTGGACTCCTCCACATCTCATTGTGAAGCAATGTCAAATACTAATGTGTGGCTCGGAGTAATTGTTAAATGTAAAGTTCATAAAGAAGCTGCCATAAAATTACTTTTTTATACTAATGCTTTATGCCAGCACTTGGATCAAAGGTGTTGAAAAGTCAGAAATAACCAGTACATGACTTCAGAGAAACTACAGATTCTACACAAAGTATTCTGTGTCAAAAGACTAGAAAAACCAGAAATTGCTGTGTCTTCAGAAAGAAGTAATCATTTGTTCTGAAAGAAGGAGAGATCAAGCTCATGCAAAAATGAAAAAGTAAAAATGTAAAGCAAAGTAACCATAAACCAAAACAATCAGAGAAAAAAACAAATAATAACTGTAAAAAAGTTATATCATTTTTCCATGAAAACATTCTGCAGGCAGCTTATCAAAATATTTTAATGCAAAAAATGTCTGCATCAACACAACATACACTCTGTCTGTGAAGATGGGTGCCATAAAAGATCCTCCATCCATATGGTTTATATTCTTTTTCATTCCAGAAAATGAAGGAATTATTCATATGGATGTTAATAACAGCCTTGACCTATGTGTGCCCCCTCTACACCTGAGTTTGCTTCAGAGGATGCTTCTTGCTCTAGTAAAAGGTATGTATTAAGAGGCATTTGAACAACAAAGCAGTCTGATATTTTGTGTGAACAAGTCTCCAGACTTGCTCAGTTTATTAGTATAAATATAGTCAAAAGGACCATTGCCATATTTCAACTAACTGTAACAAATTGTATTTTAACACTTCAGCATTTTCCCCCAGAGATTTACAGCTTCTTTACTGAGGCTTCTACAGCAGAAAAGTAATCTAGATGTTTTATTAGGTATGAAGTAGAAACAGAGTGTATCAATGTATCATGTTTCTGCTGCTATGGAAGATGCATAAGAGTCCTCATCAGTCAATTACTATTCAAACATTTTTTGACTGTGTTAGAATGAAATAGATCTAATTAGTGTGAGCTACAAAAAGCTTTTTGAAGCCAGACATCTTCTTCTGGTGAAAGAAAAAAAAATGGAAAGAGATAAAATAACAGAAAATGGATGGTGATCACAAATATAAATTAAAAGCTTATGTCAATAGCATAACCAAACAAGAATTTATTCTTCTTTCCAGAAAAAAGATAATTTTCTACATGACGATATCAAGTAAAAATTCATAACTTAAAAGTGATAGAAGATGTATCTTAAGGACTGCTCTGACTGGCTTGATGTTTGGGAAGAGCAACTCAGCAACAGTTGAACAAGACAATGTCAAAAAAAAAAAAAGAGTATTCACCTCTTTAAAGTATTATATCAGACATGGACTCTAATCCCACATTTTATAGGGAATATGGCAAGTTAAAAGGAATTTATGCTATTCTTTGGGAAAATGAAAAAAAAACAGAGCAAAAAACAACAAAAAAAACAACCAACAAGCAAAACAGAAACAAAACAAACAAAGAAACAAAAAACCAACCCAACAAAAAAGACACAAAATCCCACACTATACTTTCCTTCAAAGCTTTATGTGAAAAAAACGGAAGTTACTGTATGTGCAAAAAAATTTAAAATTTTCAGACCACTTTTATTTTTTGAGAATTTGACATCATCTTGATAAGACTAATTTATATGTTTCTGTGCTTATTTAATTTATCCTTATTTTTTTGTGATAACTCAGTGGAATAATACTGAAATTCAGCTTTACTGAAATTCAACAGAAATAGAAATCTAAGAGAAGAGTAAACTCCTTTTGTAGAACAGAATAGTATAAATGTCATCTACCATAATTACTTTATTTTGTCTTTAAATAAATCCTTTTCATACAATGCTTGGATTCACAGTTATTTCACAGTACTAACATCTGCAGAATGGAAAGACAACCTGTGTTTTTCCTGAAAGGTAAAGGGCAGTTGCAAAGATGAGAAATGAATTTTGATTAACTGTTTTTCAGTATTGTCCTAGCTGCAGAGGTCAGGGGACATTTCTAGTCTCTTTCAAAGACTTTTCAAAAAATTTATGTCCCATGTAATTTATCATCAAAAGGCTAAACCACGACTGTTCTAGATAGTCAAGGTGAAGCAATGGTGTTAACTGATTTTCACAGATGAAATGTGTAATATTGTACCTCACCAAGGCTGAAGGGGTTTTGAAATGAAAATATTTTTAGTGATGCAGAGTACTGTCTTTGCAGTGTGAATCTCATATTATGTCTGACAGAAATAAGACTATAATCTTTTGCAGGTTCCATGTGGACACTACTTCTGGAAGATAGAATTCCTTGCCAGATTACAGAAATTGTTAAGCCATTTAACCTTTTATACATTTAAACATTTTCTTCACTATCAAAATAAGACACATGAGAATTTCTCCTTCAGCAGAAAAGTATGCCTTAAAAGAAAAGCATTATTTTACTGACTAGGTGCAGTTACTGAAAAATACACAAATATTAGAAGCATAGAATCATAAAGGTGGAAAAGAACTCCAAGATCATTAAGACCCACCTTTGACTGAATATCACCATGCTAAATAAACCATAGTACAGAGTGCCACATCCAGTCACTTCTTGAACAATTCCGGGGATGGTAACTCCACCACTTCCCTGAACAGCCCGTTCCAATGCCTAACTACCATTTAAGTGAAAAAATTCTTCCTGATCTTCAACCTGAATGTGCTCTGGCACAACTTGGGGACATTTCCTCTTGTCTTGTTACTTGTTACCTGGGAGAAGAGGATGATGCCCCTCTTGACTACAGCCTCCTTTCAGGTTGCAGAGAGTGTGGCTCACCCTTGAGACTCCTCCAGGTTAAATACCCCCAATTCCCTCAGTCATGTGACTTAGCTTCTAGAAACTTCTGCAGCTCCACTGCCCTTCTCCAGACATGCTCCAGCACCTCAATGTCTTTCTTATAATGAAGGGCCCAAAATTGAGCACAGGATTTGAGGTGTGGCCTCAGCAGTGCCCAGTACAGGGGGACAGTCACTGCTTTGGTCCTGCTGGCCACACTATTGCTGATATAGGCCAGGATGTCATTGACCTTCTTGGCCACCTGGGCACATATCCAGCTGCTGCTGCCCATCACCCTCATGTCCTTTTCTGCTGGACAGTGTTCCAGCCTCTCTGCCCCCAGCCTGTAGTGCTACATGGGGTTATTTTGACCCAAGTGCAGGACCTGCACTTCAGTTTACTGAACCTCATACCATCGGCCTTGGCCCACTTATCCAGCCTATCTAGATCCCTCCTCAGGTCCTTTCTACCCCCAAGCAGGTCAACACCCTCCCCCAACTTAGTGTCATCTGTGAATTGTTCCTGTTTTTTCTTAAAAATCTATCTTTTTAAGGAAATATAGATCATAAAATTACCCCCTAAGGTGTTTAAAAAATGGAAAGTTCATCAGTGGAGCACACCTCTCCTATAGCTGAATAATACCCCAAAACAAAACTAAATATCTGATTTTTTGAAGTCAATGTACAATGACAGCCTTTCACCAGTATGTAAATGAAATTGTCCTATCCAATCCAATTTCTTTTAGGTAATCTCTTGTAATAGTTCAAACTGATTAGTACTAACAGAATGAAGACTAATCATTCTTAAAAATGCATACTTTTCCCCCTCTGAATGCAGGACAGAGTTTTAAATTGTATATATTTTCATGGATGTCTGTTTCTAGGATGTCTCCTAGAAAATCGATTCAGAAGGCAGCTGCAGTCCAAAAGTAGCAACTGATGAAACATCTGAGAGATACCTCTTCTTGCAGGTGTTCACTTAATGTTTTCCTTTTCTTACTGTGGAAAAACAGTTTTCTTTTGCAAACAAACTGTGATCAAAGTTGGTTCTGGAAAAGGATTCTGGAGGCTCTCAATCTACTTTTAGTAAAACACAAAAAAACAATATCACATTATTTCCAAAGCATCTGATATTGTTCTTACAAATAAGTTTTGGTATTACTTCCTATTTAATCACCTACTAAAATCTATCATTGTAAGAACATGTCATTCCCATTCATTAAAACCTTGTAATCTCATTGAATACTTATGCTTTGTAACAATTTAGCCTTTTAACCGTTGTGGTAATAAATTCTTAAGTACAGTTTCCCCAATTAAAAAAAAAAAAAAGAAAGAAAAAAAAAAGGAAGTTTTGTAAGGATTTTACAAATTAAAGATTATATATGGAGTTTATATTTTGAGATTGCACTGTTCACAAACATTTGGATAATATTTGGATAATCACTGATTATAGTGAAACAGACTTGAATCCTAAAAGTATTCTGTTATTTGGTGGAATTATCATGCCTATGTAACATAGCATTTCTGGTTTATTATTTCTTATCTTCTTGATAATTTTCTTCTTAAAATATTTTTCATCACTTAAAAGATAAGTGATACTTATTTAAAAACATAATCATAAATATGAGAAAGACTTAAGCATGCTGAATCTTCTAAAGGAGTGCCATATACAAAAATTATTTTTCTCAATTATTTGATTTAAAATTTACAAAATTTAATGGAGTAGTTGAAATCACAATTGGCGTGTGAACACCATTTACACAGAAAAGACTGATAAATATTTCAATATGCTGTTGAAAGAGAAAATTCAATTTATCTAGACAATGTTGTAAACTAATCAAAGAAGTACTTTTCAATCTATTTATCTGAGACTTCTACTAGAGTACACTGTCCCATTAATGCAAGATTATGCTTTGTTTTACTTTTTCCAATTTTAATGAAGTACAAACATGGTACACCTCTTACTCTTGGGAGAATGTTGCTGTTGATCCTGACATTTCCTAGCAGTAGTACTTATTTTCTCCTTCTATAAGAAACAATTTCTCTTTGATTTTGGTAGTTAAGACCATGATAAACCAGGCAAAAAAAAAAAAAAAGTGATTTTTTTTCTTTCCTTTTGATCAGCATTTAAACATCTGAAATGAACAAATAAGGCTTGGAATTCTGGTGAAATATTCAGCAGAGCACTAAGGCAAGCTGTAGACCACATTTTACTGTGAATGAAATTTATCTTCTTGGAAAATTTCCTCATTTTGAAGCAGTAAACACAGAAAAATAATCCATTAAGCTGTCTTATTTGATTAAAATCTTAGCAACACTTGAAATTTTATAATCAAAAAGTATGAAAATCCCATTAACACACAGATAAATATGCACATACATATTTAAGTCCTGATGATCTTAGGGTAGAGTCATAAATAGCATTATGAAATAATATGTTTAGAAGACTCAAACATAAATAAGACAGTTAATTTTGTGAATTACGAAAAAAAAACGTAAAAAATTTAAATCAATTTTATCAGAGTTTTTTTTTTAATGACAAAACCACTTCATGTTCCTTTTATGATACACACTTTGTATCAACTAAATGGAATAAAAGGCTTTAACATCTTGTTTTATCACCTTTCAGGAAGCCAGGAACTGCAATTCTTAAATAAATGTTTACTGGAATATTTTGATATTAACATGTAGAATAAAAACACTTTCTTCTTCTTAGCAATAATCAAGTTGATTTAAATAATATTTGCTGGAAAATAAACTTAATTTTAACATCTAAGCACAAATGTAAACAAAGTTTTGTGCAAGCACAATGAAAGAATGTGGTGCTGAGGCAGCTCTATGGATATACTATGGCATATAATTCAAACAATGTAGCTGGCTGGGTCGATTTCCTTAGCATATGGTAAAAATGAAGTTATACAGTCTAGATTTTAAGACAAGTTAAGGATAATTTGAACTTGATATGGTGTAGGTATGTGCATAGCTACTGAACTCCTTAGAAACATAAAGTGGTAATTTGATTTATTTATTTAATGCAGAGTTACTGTAGATTATAAAAATGTCCTTTAATAGTAGTAGCTTCACTACACCTGTACCTTATCTATTGCAATAACTCTTTCTCCACATGCCTCTTGAGATATATATAAGATAATGGCTTCTTTAAGGAGCTTTAAATTAATACATTTATTTTACTTGGTGTTGACCACTAAGGTGAGAAAATTCAGCAGTCGGGAAATCTTGACTATTAACAGAAACAGAGTATGAAATTCACTAACTATATATGACTGAAACCTTCCCATTTTTCAATTATTAGTCACTGAAAATGCAAAATATGAATAAATTAACTTGTTTCATAAAATTATTTAACAGATTCATGAAACATCTCCATGAATTAAGTCTCTCAAGTCTGTTATTGGTTTCTGCATGACATCCATGTACTTGGTCTACATTTCATTTCTGCATGCTCTAACAATGATCGTGTCCAGCTGCCATTATATTATCGTTTAGAATTGCACCTGGCAAGCACTTTTCTCTTTTAAGAGACATTTGAATATTAAATTCATAGTGATGAGTCAGAAAAAAAATTGGGTCAAGCTGTGATTGAACTCCCCCATAGAGGAAGAGCTTTCTATGATTTCCAAAAGATCTGTTTCTGGCCTTATCTTACCTATGGACAATGGTGAAGCCCACTTAGTCTCCTACATCAGCAGTCAAACTCATCCACAGGGTCCAAAGTTAGCAGCATGGTTACATTGAGTATTCAGGCATCAAACACTTGAGACCCAAAGATTCTTCTGAAAAAAAATATTGAAAGTTTACATTTGTAACTTCATAGATATGCCTTACAAACGCCAGAGCTCTGTGCTTTTAAAACCTAAATGAAGTGGATGCATTTTTGTTCAAATGCCTATATTTTGGAGAAGATTGTGTTCTTATTGTTATACCTGTTATCATCTGAAGAGAAAACGTTGTCAAGAGGAACGGCTTACAAAATAGGCAAGATACAATGCAAGGAGGAAAGTGCATATGGGCCTGAGTGAAAACACAAACACTGTTTCTTTATCTGTTGTATGAAGCCATAATAACAACATTTGGTGACCTATGATTTTTTTTAGTTTTCTAATTATATTCTCATATGAAATTCTTGTCAGTTATTTGAAGGTACATCTACACTGCTGGGCATTTAGAACAGCTCTGTATGGAAATACGGTCAAAAATAATCATAAAATACTGTCTGCAGAATATAAGGTAGGAGGAATTGACTCTATTATTGCATTCAAATAGTAGTCTATGTGCCAACGTATAAGTAAACCTCAAGTGAACTGAAGAATGTACTACATGTCAAGCTTTCCAGGGACCCTCTATATTTCTTCTGCATGGAACAAAGGGTTTTTATTCTGTTCATAATGTCAACTTTATATTTCAGATTTTATTTGCATAACAATGAATCCTCACCCTTTCTGCTCATCGAAAATTGCTTTTTTGTTTATGACTTTCTCTTCAGTAGGAAGAAATATCAATTCATTATTCACGAAATAAAGACTCATTAAAAAAAAAAAAAAAAGAAAAGAAACCAACTATGTTGTGTCTTTAATTTAAAACCTGCTTGAGGGCCCTATGGGGTATATTAAATCTGTCTCATTGCCATATATCTTAGTGTACGTTTTGCTTGAAACCAGGTGTTTTGTATATTGAACTTTTTAACACTGCAGGGAGGTAAGTATTCACAGCTGGAGTTTTATGCTTCACACATTTTCATGTTTCAGAACAAGGAACAACCCCTAGGAAAAACTCCTCCAGCATGAAAAGAGGCAGAACAAAGCACGTCTGTATCTGGTGGCAGGACATGGATATGATGAAGTCACAGATCTAGGACTTGCATATAAAATAGATGCTGGTGTAACCGAGAGAAAAAGTTGCAAGCAATTGAAGTGTATAGATTGCAGATCAATCACAATATATGAAGTTGTTAGTGTGGAAAAGATGTGCAAAACAGATTCAAAGAAGGATGAACGGTTTTTGTAACAGACAAAAGTTAAGACTCGTATTTTTAAACAACATTTGAAGGCTGTCATGGTTACTGAGTTACCAGTTTAATGTTTATCCTTCTGTATGATATCACTCCAAAATTTCCAAATCAGTCTTTCTACAGTGAGAATATTTTGAAAATAATCAAGTTTATCAAAAGAGAAAGAAAACTCCAACTTATTGGGGCAGCTAGTCTGTGAAATGACTTTAGCAAAACCAAAGTGGACTTCCAGAGGAAAAAAGTTCTATGTGCCATTAACACAAGTTTGAAGTTGTTTATTTGACAATTGAACTTCAGTATTTAGTGTACTGGAGAATAATTTCAAAAGACACAGAAACTGCCTTATTAATACAGGAAATGAGCAGGTTTTGGGGCTTAGACAGAGCATAAGACATTTCCACACTTATATTTTGATCACTTAACAAGTTTATAATCCTTTACCTAATCAGCCAATAGAAAGATTAATTTCCTGCAAAGATTAAGAAAGAAAATATTTTTTTCTGTGTCCTTTGTAGTAACAGCTTCTGGTAACAGAAAACAAGCTTCAGCCACAGGCTGAAATTGCCCTGGTTAACTCAAAGCTTATCCCTAAAATGATAAAAAAAGACAGAGAAAAAACATTGTATGAATACCTGGAACAGCTGAACAGCACAGAATTCTATATTAACAGTAAAAAGCTACCTGATCTGATCGAAAGTGTAATTAATGGGTCTTTTACAAATTCAAAAAGCACAAAATGGTAAGTGCATATTGATAATTTAAATTATTAAAGTAATAGTAAGTCTGATCCTCTGGCCTCTTCCTGAGGTCAGGAATGTTCACATTTTAGTGCAAAACTACATTTTAAAGTTTTAGGTTGTTTTATTTGTTTGTTTGTTTGTTTGCTGGTTGGTTGGTTGGTTGTTTTTTGTGGTGCTGTGCTTTCACCCTTTCTTCAGGCCTAAACCAAAGACTGCTGAAGTCCATAAGATTGACACCTGGTCTTGTCTCTCCAGATATCCTACCATTTTGTCATAACATTTGTGACATTTTATCTGTGCCAGTTCCACTGTGGAAATCCCTCTGTTGACAGTAATGAATAGCTTTTCTTCCCTCCAGGGGTGTTGTAGGCACGGTGGGCAGGGAGAGAGCAAGAACAATGATAAACATAATGATAAATTGTTATGTGTGGTCAATATTACTACTACTTCTGCCACAAATGATTTATTGTGTGCAATATTCTATACAAATGGGACTCTTTGAAACAGAAGGGGAGGGTGGACAATAAACAAAATTATAATCTTATGCAACAATAGAAAGGCAAACAAGGTAAAAAATTAATCTTGACTCATTGTTATACTGGAGATAAATTTTGGTTCAGACAGGAAAACACTTTTGAAATACCTTGCTGTATGCTTAGAGTTCATAAAAAAACAGTAAAGTGATGAATTAGATGACATCTTTGAATAACACTTTAAAAATAATAAAGATAAATGAAAGAACTTCCTCAGTGTTTTCATTGTTTCAAGGGTTTTTATGATGCATGTTTTATATAAGCTTTCCTTCCATTTTTCCTATGAAAGGATTTTATATTAGGCTTAAAAAAAAAGCTAAGTTAATAAAATCCACTCTGCCTCCAGATTTTCTATTCTGCTTAGTGTAAATATCTGCCTTACAGGGAGTCCTAAGGTTTTGGCCAAAACTTAAGGATGTGTGCATTATTGTAACTCATTGTCACAAATCTCACTACTGTTTCTTTGCCTGCCTTTGGTTTTGAAAATGGTTATTTTGCTTTCAAGCCTCAGTGGTGGTCCTTGAGCAAAGCCTAAGTCCTTAGGTTGTTTGCAGGAGTTCATGTGTTTGTACAAGGATATGTGGGCTTGTGTTTGTGTATGTGCACTGGGGAGTGTCAGAGAGAATGGATTTCACCTAGAATTAAGTATGTTGTGCTATCATAATCTAGTACTTTAATAATCTATAATTATTTCTTCAAGTAAAAACTTCTATACATTTGCCTCAATACATGTTTGTCTGAAAAAAGAGTGCATGAACAAACCTTGTTTAATTTAGGGAGAGAACTGAACCAGTGTGTGATTGCAGATATATAGATTTAAACCTAATATAATTGCATTGGCTGCAGAAGTCTTATTCTTGATTGACAGTACTGAAAGTGAGGGCAGCATCTAGTCTCAAAATTTTTGACAGTAATTTATTTCTCCAAAGTTACTTATCTTACAGTGATTGTCCTTTCAAAAATACCTTTATTTTGACTCATCACCCTTTGGAAACCATTCTTGGGACCTATACTCTCAATGCAGATTTCAGTCAATTGTGAGGAAGTATTAATGAACTCAAATATACTTGAAACCGTGGTGTATTGTATTTGACTGAGGCTCTTGGAGCAAAAATTACACACTGATGGATTCTTAAAATGATTCATAGCAGTAAATAAAACTGCTCCTTTCTGACACAGGCTCAGCTCATTAAATCTCCAGTGGCCATGTTTCTGTGGCAGAAGTGATAGTCTATGTAACGATTACCAATTACTTTGGTAAATATAGTCGGTCTGTACAAGAGGACATCCTCATCTACATAAGACAATGAGTATTTCCCTGGCATCTGACCCAGAGTGCTTTGCATGTGTTTTCCTAAAAAATAAATGGTTGAACAGTGCAAGGAGAACCATTTATTAGACACTGCACATTCTCTGTTAAAATCTTTGAACATAAGAGCTGCTGTCAATCACCTTCCACTGAGTAAGATCTTACCCAGATAAAATGTCTAGAGTGCTAAAATCTTTTTCAACTACTTTTGCACATGGAAAGATGATTCCAAATCTGTCTGTATGAATATTGGATTGTTGCCACACTTATGTAGCTAGTGTAACTGCCAACATTTAATTTTTCTTTAGCTTTATACAGAAAGAGAAAGAAGGGTGGGGGTCTGTGGAAAATGAGAGATCTGAATGTTTTTAAAAGATAAATATATTTAAAATTCAAAGATGGTGCTAATTATAAAGAATTATAATTATAATCCATTTTGGGAACAGCATGCTTGTTCTTCTAACCATTTTTGTCACCTCAGTCAGAGATAGTTTAAATTTTAGCTGCAGTTTCTTTGTTTAACTGGATTTTTAATGCCTACTTCATTTTCTGGGGAAGAAAAAGTGACATGCATAGTTCAGAGGGAGAGCCTGACCCCTTTGTATCCTTGTGTTCCTGGAATTTAGGATTTCCATTTCTGAATAAGGAATTCTTCACCCCTGGTGAAATCACTATAGCTGAATGACATTGCTTGATAAAGGCCAGAAAGATAGAATTTTAATAAGCACTGAACTGCAGCTCTAAAATAACTTAGTGTGAAGTTTTACATATGTTTACAATGCTCATTACCCTACATACAAATTTCAAAACAAGACAGACTGTTTACAATGCCTGTAATCAGCTTGGTGTCTTGTAGCTGGAGTACTCCAAGGAATGAAACAAAGAAAGCACCCAACAGAAGAGCCCTTCAACATAATCTGTTAACTACAGTTTGTACCAGACCTTGGTAGGAATGGGAGGCCCCTGGCTAATCTTTTTACTTGGCTAAGTGGTTCTAGGCACAGAGTTCACAATAAAATAATAAAAGCTCAAGGGGCCCTTCAAAACAGCATATATTCAGTGCTGAGTCTCCTTATTAAAGAGTGAAGGTCAACACTCTATTGTAATGTTCTCATGTTTGCATACAATGATTTTTTCTTTTCATGCATTTGTCAGTGAGGCAGTTAAGATTTTTATTTCACTGTTTTATAATGATGGCATTTATAAGATACACATTGATTTTGTACCATTAAATATTGCAGTGAAATTTTACTCTAAAAAAGCTTTCAGATTAGATTTATTTTTGGAACCTCAGACATGGGAAAAGGTCTTAATAGATTACATTTTCTGTACTTTTTCCACATAATCCTGATGCTGACTATGTTTTTAATGTCTTTTTATCTCATAGTGGTTGGGAATATAAAATCTTAATTTTAAAATTGTGATAATCCACTTACTTTTATCATAGATAGATACTGACTACAGTAGATATGGAGATGGCTGAAATGTTCATGTGTACCTTTCTAATCTGAAAAACAAAAACGTGAAAACACCTTTCATATGCTCTTCCTGTCTTCTAATTACAAGATTTTAGGCCAAAACCTCTGCTTGTGAAGATCGACCTACATATACTGATGTCAATGGAACCCTATTGATTTATGCTGGCTGGTGATTTGTGTCAGTGTTTCTCATAACCATAGTTACAATACTCTTTACTGTAATCATAACAGGCAGTATTTGTCCAATAAAGCCAACTTCAGGTGTGATGCAAAGGACTAGTAATTAAGCCTTTTTTAAAAAAAATCTGTGTTAGACAGTTTTGTTTCTTAAAAAGGAAAGCCAGTATTGATATAAATGCAACCTACTTGGTTTTTACACATTCTAGTTAAAATGGAACTGTTCTCCATATTTGTTTGCTTTATCTTGGAGATACTATAAGGGCCATTCTGCTCAAGAGGTTTAGGGTGAGTCAACCTGCTCAGAAAGTAACAGGAACACTCCTGAGAGGGAACATTTATCCAAAAGTAGTATCTGTCTCCCTCTCCTCACATAGGTGAGCTGCAAAGCTACTTGGTGTGCTTAAAGCCAAATGAAATATTCTTTCCTAAGAGGAATGCCATCCCAATCACTAAATCTTGATACCTCAAAAATGGAGGAAGTGAGGGAATGTGTAATTTTTCTGTGATCCATTGAAAGGGATGAAGACCAATAAAATCACTAACTAAATAAAATACCAATAAAAATAGGGAAATCACAATGTTTTTAAAAGAAGTATATTATTTGGTTGTGTATTCTCTGTTTTTCTTATAGCTAGAAATATAGTTTTGTCATGAAATGGCTGTATTGTATAGAAAACTGTTTTAAGAAACATGAAGGGAACAGTAATGAAAAACAATTTATTACTGGAAGGATTAACACTGAAAAGCATTCCACGTGGAATATAGATTAACATGTAGAATATGTTTTGTTAACTTTATTATTGGACATTCTAGAAAGCAAAAATAAAAATGTATTTTTTGATGTTAGTACTGAATAAAAATTAAGGATGAAAATGAATGATTCAGAGGCTTTCAATTTCTTTAACTTGCATGAAAAACAGTCTACTAAAAATAGTGATCTTCAAGAATAAAAGAACAGAGAGAAATAATTAATTTGCTTTGTAAATCCTCACTTTCTAAAGTCTGTCAATATCCCAAATAATTAGTCAAAGTCTAATGGACTAATGCTCTATGGTCATACTTTAGTAACTTATTTCTATGTCAAATGTAGTTAAGGAAAGCCAGTTTTGTCTTTTTAAGGAAAGATTATCTCAATATATATAAAACAGAGATGTCTACTTCTTTTTCATCAGCCTTTACTGCATATTATCAGCTATTGCAGTAAAAATCAGACATTTTTCCATTTATTGCTTAATTGCAAGTCATGGCTTATGAATTTCTATTTAGTTGTAGTGGTTTTAGAAGCTAAGAAATGATCATTCTCACAGAGGCACTGACAATGTTAATTGTGATGTGCATGAAATCATCTTTATTGGTGTGACTACTTTATTAAGGCAGCATGCAAGAGCTGCATTGTCCCACTAAAACATTTTTTTTGTCATAGAAGGACCTCAAAATGAAATAAGTCTTCTACAGTTAGATGTATCTGCATGTATCTCAAAAATTACACTCTCAGATTTTCACCAAATTACATGCGGGATCAGTCTCATTAATAGCAAAAACATAGGCTGTAAAATGCATGGAATGAAAGCTAGTGGAATTTGAGCAATCCAACAGAAAAGTAGACAAGGTGGGCGATATCAAGAGAACTCGGGCAAAAAATATACAGCGTAGGACTGTATTATCTTTTTCAGGCCTCCTACACTTGCAGCTGTTGCACCAAAGAACTGTTGTCAGTAGAACTTTAATTACCTTTCAAATACCCTGTATCTTTTTTTACAGAATGGAAAACACTTTCCATGTCATGAAAATATAGTTCACATTGCCTTAATGAAAAAATAACCACAAACTAGATGCTGCCTAATTTTCCTTTCAGAATAGAGCAGGTAGAAGAAGCACTACTAAATAAGAAATGTCACAGTCTAAATATTAGAGTATTTAATGATATATTTAAAAGCCCTTAAAGACCATTTTTATTATAAATCTTGAACACAAAATTGAAATGTAATTTTGAATAACTCTTCTGAGCTTCTTTCATCCAAGACAAAGTGTAACTTTTAATTCCAAATACAGCTTTTTCTAGACTAGACTTTTTTCTTGTCTCCATTAGAATGCTTTCATTTTGCCATTCTATCTTTCTTAAAGCATTTTCTCTAATATACTTTCCTTTCCTTCAGAACAATTTCATGGTATTCCCTTCCTATTTCCCTTTCAACTTTACAGGACCTTTTGGTTCACTTTCTGAAATTTTAGCATTCACACGTCCCTCTGAAATCCTATGAGCCTTGAGGGATTATTTTCCTCTCATATTCCTCCTGATTAGCATCTCAATATCCTGCTGGCTTTTCTTCCAGATACAGCCATGATGACATTTCTATAGCCAGAGTAAAAACAGCAGAAGATACATTTTGCTTTTATTTCTAGTATTCAATGCAAAATTACTTCACCAAACAAGTCAACTGTACACCATCTAGTGCTGGTTGGAGCATTGTTCAAGAAATCAGAATATAACTGAAGTACATTGTTTCAAGTGACTCTTTTTCTTGTTCAAAGAAATAAATTTTTTATTTAGAAATAACAGGTATGTTCTTTGCATTTCAGTATTGTTTTTCCTATAACAACAATTATGTACAACTTTTAAATCTGCACAGCATATACTACTAGAGAAACGCTGCACGAATATATGCTACAAGAGGGCAGAATAGAAAATCTGTATCCCTAGACGAGATAAGGCCATTCAAAACACATTAGACTGAAAAATTCATCAGGGAAGAGAGGTAGACTTTCCCCATCTAGAAGAGAAATTTCTGTCTCTCATAGTTTTATCTCCTAAAAAAATGTCGATTTATGAACAGTAAATTATATGGAAAATTTTTCACTAGTATGTTTTAATGGTTCTGTGCTCTTCATCATCTACAAAGCAAGACATCCTTCAGCAAAGTTTGCCGCGTTTTGTACTTTAATAAAAACTGAAGAGAAAATAAATGAATCCAAAACAATATAAAGAGTCTGTATGTTTGTTATGTATTTATGCAATATTTTATAACTCTTTTGAAAAGTTCATAAGAGATCTGACTCTTTGTCACAACTTAAAGGGTTACCCAACCTTCAGGTACATAGAAGTTGTGACTGTGAGTTTATAGGATGATGCAATACACAAAACCACAGCTTTATCTTCTCAATTTCACTACTTTATTTCAGATTGCCACCGATGTCACAAAAATCACTAGTAGCAGGCATACCTATGATTAACAAAATGAATATGAATTACTATATATCAAGCTTTTACCAATTGCTATCAATAAACAGTGGCGTGATCAATCAATAGTATAGTATCAATCAATAATAGCAATTGGTATTGTCATATAGCCAACAGCAACAGAGAATACCTAGAGGCTATTAAAAACTACTACAATTTACCATCAATACAATTTATCAACAATATAATAACCTATTATATATTAGTTGCATGACTATACAAGAATGCAAAAATCAATTGAAATCAATTTCAAAAGGAAACAAAACATCCCAAAAAGTGAGGGACAAACTGATCCTAGATCAAAAGGGCTCTTGAGGTGAAAAGGTGAGCATAGACCAAAACAATAAGATAAAAGACATAGTCTCCCTTTAAAAATTATCCATGTCACAGAGTCTGGAACCAGTC
This sequence comes from Phainopepla nitens, assembly GCA_013400175.1. Taxonomy (NCBI): domain Eukaryota; kingdom Metazoa; phylum Chordata; class Aves; order Passeriformes; family Bombycillidae; genus Phainopepla; species Phainopepla nitens. The sequence goes on from VXBQ01015955.1 coordinate 652,301, forward strand.
AGGCATCCCACCTGGTAAGGTCTCAGAGAAAGAGAGAGTGACTCATTTTTGGAAAAAAATTAAATCCTTTTTAAAACAGCAACATAAGTGTGTAGGATATCCCTCTGAGAAGCTAATAAAAGTTAATTTCTATTTCTCACCAGTAACAAGACTAAAAGATCATGTTCGCTGTTGTTGCTGAAAGCTTTTATTTTTTTATGAACAGTTTCCAGCTCCTCAGACAATATGCTGTACTAGGGCCCCATGGTTTTGTGCTAAATGCAGGTATCTCGGGATGTCTCTGTTTCCTCAGCACCCTGTCTGCACTTCAAAGTTTCAGGTGGACAGGTCTGGCTCCCAGGCTCACAGTTCCAGTCTTTCTCTGTTACTATTTTCCAGCAGACAATTTTCCCCTTCTAATGAGGCCACATTTATGAATGATCGCATCACCATAGGTGACTTTTTATTTGCTGATGGAATATATTGCAGAAGTAATCAAACCTTCAATAGTCTATTCCACCCCAGAAATATTACTTCGCAGAATTTTTTTAAATGTTAATTTTTGTTGCAATAGAAATAAAAGGACTTTCCTGGAAGTCTCATTTTAACAGAATTTCTTTAGGGATGAATGCAAGTATGCTGAAGCTTCTTTTACCTAATTAACTATTACATCTGGTGCTACCCAAATTTTTGCTGTATCTCTAATGTTTCCCATAGTGCATAGTTCAGTAAACATTAATAGCTTTGATTCATGATGTCCACCTTTGCTTTCATTGATAGAAACGCAGGACAAAGATGAGGGGGATGGAATGGTCTGAAGGCTTTTTGCCTGTCATAGCATCTCATAAGGTGTTTGCAGATAATACAGCATCAGTGAATGAGAAGAATAGTGGAGAAATCTAGTCTCAAATGAGGACGGGAAAAAAACAAAAAAAAAAAAAAGGAAAGATTAATAAGTTCTTTTTTCTTGTTGAAAATGCAGGTTTGAGACAAGTTGAAGACCAAGGTTTGCAGAGCATTCCCTATGTAAAAGAATTTCAGTGAAAATTAGATATTCTTTTGACATATCATTTTGAAGAAGCCCTTACTTCCTGTGGCTTTTGGACCCTTAAAGAGCCCAAAAAAGGAGGAACTCAAGCGTGTTGAATGCATCTATTCCCACAAAGAACCTGACATTGAGGTAAAAAAAATTGTAACATTTTCTCACATTTGTCGCTTCCCATTCCCAAGAAAGGATACAACTTTGTGGAAGCACTAGGTTGCACTTCTCAGATACTAGGAAAAAGTATATCTTGTATCCACAAGCATAAATGCCTGGGGAGAAGATGTGAGGAAAGCTTTAGAAAACTGTCATTCTGTCAGGAGATTGAATCTTACAAGAAACAGTATGCCCACCTTGTAAGCGATAGATTCTCAAGAAAAAAGTCCATTTAATCAAAATATTCATACTTTCATACCTTAATTCCTAAAATATAATTAAAATTAGAGCTATTTTTTTTTAATGGGTTCATACTCTATAAATCCCAATGAAGTTGCTTGTACACCATTCTTTACAACTACACTAGACAATACATAGCATTTAATCTGTACTGAATAGATGGCAGGCTATAAACTATGGTTTAGGTTCATCCTTTTTGCAGGTTAGACAGGATCTAAATTTTGTTGGCTTCTCTCTGTCACCTTTTGATGTATTACAACTGAATAAGTCCAAGTTCATGTCCCATATTTCCTTCATTATCTGTATACCTACAAAAGAAGTAACTTTTAAAGTGAAAGCAGTTCTATTTTTCAGAGCAGATTAATTGTTTTGGTAGTTAAGGTGGATAAGTAGTTGCAAAAAAACCCCAAGTGTATAACTTATTCCACAATAAACAGATTATTATATCTCTGAGAATTAACTATAACAGAAAATGTAAATGAACATGTTCTGTAAGGAATATCAAAAGGACTCTACAAAGAAGCAAACCCATAGAAGCCTCCATGAGTAATGCTAAATCAGAGTCTGTGATGCAGACACTGTGTAAAAATGGGTTGAGTGAGACAGATATTGACACTGATGATTCAGGGAAAACAGTAAAGTTCTCAGAATTTCTCCAGTAATATTGACTCTCAGATTTCTTTTAGGGATATTTTTTTTTCTTTTCATTTGGATGGATTCCATAGGTATCTCTTCTGCTATTTAACTTACCTTAAGAGACAAATGGAGCGACAGAAACACTTTACGAAAATTTGGTAAGTTTGACTTAAATAAAGTGCTTTAGATTTTCATTTAGAATTGTTTTGAAGAAGAAATAACTGAAAGAAATAAAATGTATATTTAGGCCTCTAACTGATTATTGGTTACTTGCATAAATTATCAGTAAAATGGTTATATTTGGGCACTAATTATCACTGGAAATTATACTGCATCTGAGAGAACATCATCTCACTTCTGAACTGCTGTACATTGTAAGATCAGCATGCCATCAGGTCCCCAGGTAATAAGTCATACAGCCATGTTTCGGCATTGCCATATCTGTGATGATCTTCTTTCCTAGTCTCAGGACATCATCTTATGGGATAATTATTTTTCTTAGATTTTTTTAAATTTTATTTATGTCTTAGATTTTTTAATTGGTAGACAGACTTTTATAAACAAATAAATTGGTCCAAAATTTGATTGCTTCTAATTCTGTGGTGCTGCAATCACTTGAATGAATATATAAGTTGGATAACAGTAATAGAAGTTTGCATCTCAGCTCAGGAAGCAAAGAGTAGAAAGGACAGTCAAAAACTAGTTCGAGATAGCAGGTTGCTGTATTTATAATTGTGAGTCACTTTTCCCATTAAAATTCTTTTCATTAGTTTTTGTATTTAGAAACAATATTGATTGTTTACTTTTGATTTGTCCCCCGCCAAAAGTACATGTTTATTTGACCTTCTCATTCATTATTCCTGGTGATAAGAGAAAGGTGATACATCCAGAATGATGTATCACAGCTGTTCCAGCTTCAATGAGAATTTTAAAAGAGAATAATTGTTATCTGTGGAACAATTCAGAAAATAAAATTGAAATATGTCTGTAAAGAAATAAGCCTTACTATTCAACTTCTTCAGGAAAACTTAAAATACCTTTGAAATACAGAGTAATGAGTACCCAAGAATTTATTAACACCACATAAAATTAGTTCCAAAAATATTTGTCTCTCTAGTAAACATCTTTACAAAATATTGAACAGAAAACATCTATTAGAACAATTTATTGTAGAGTTCTGTGAGGTTAAGATTTAAATTTATAAACACATTGTTACAAACAGAAATGAGGGCATTTAAAATTAACAGTTAGAGCGTGCACATGCCTATTTTTATTTCTGGATTGAAGAACTCATTCAAGTGGCAATACTGCTGAAGGCTTTTTCACCCTTTATATGTGTATTAATTTCAATGAAATTATTGGTAGGAAAAGCACTCACGGTGCCTTAAGGTCATGGGTGTAAAAAACAAAAAATCCTTTAAAAATGTAAAATGTTAGAAATACAGTTTTAAAAAAACAATATAGTGTACATCAAAATAATAATTTATTCAGAAATTGGTCAAATAAGATACTCTTCAGGGCATAATTTGTGATGTCATTTTAATTTAAAAATTCATATCAGGGAAAAACTCAAGAAATTATGCACAGAATAATAGAAAACAAAGAATTTTTTAAAAGACCAGTAGTGTTATGGAATGAAATTATTTCTAGAATAAAGGACTGGGACTTTGGTTGAGCAAGGAATGCTCTCAATATGTACCAATGTTTTGTACACGAGAATTAGAAGCTTCATGCTCAGGTTCTCAGGAAGTACAGCTGGAAGATGAAAAGTAAATGCAAATAAAATGCCACACATAAAATTTATATGTTTTTAAACTGCCTATAACCTTTTATTTTGTCTTTTAATTTTGTAAATTATTTTTCTGAACATTTTAGGATCATTTTGTCTGCAGTCATCTTTGCTGCCACAGTTTCACTGTTTCTGCTCTTTGAGGACTCTCGTGCAAGAACCTTTAATGACATTGTCGCCTCTCCTTTCTCCCATGGTGAATCTCTCTTCATGAAATAAAAATTTACCTAAAATTGCCACTCCTAATAAGAATGATTTAATGTAAAAAGGTTAATTAGATTAGCGATGCATATCATGATCATTGGTCCTCTACCTCCTTATAGTTCTTGACTTCGGGAGCCTTTTCTGATCAGTCTGTCTTCAATCATTCCATCTCCCATATAGGTAATTTCCTGGATTTCACAGCAAGTGCCTCATATTTTATTGCCCCTCAGACTATTATGCAGCCTCACAGTTTTCTCAAAAAAAAAAAAAAAGACGAATCCATTGTAAAATTAATATGGTATGTCTTTTCTGAGTTTTTGTCTTCCTTTGGAGTCCTCCAGGTTGTGACTTTAAGACCTGTCTTGTCTACAGCTTCCCCTCATTAAAACTGAAATGACTTCCTGATTACAAATGCCCTCCTGTGGTTCCTTTTCATTATGTATTCCTACACAGGCAAATTTGTTTCAAATTTATTTGAAGAAGCCTTTCTTCACTGGAAATGTTTTTTCTCTCCATAGTATGCATTCCTCCAATTTTTCTTCCATTACTTTACAAATATATATATATATTTTTCATTGATCTTTTTTTTTTCTTTCTAAAGTTATAAAGAATCACAAAATTTTGTATTCAACATAAAATTTTGCATCACATTTTTCACAAACTGTTGAGTGTCTCTGGGTCTTTCTGAATGTAAGAGGACACATGATTTCTCAAACGAGTCTGAAAGAATTTTTAATATATTGAAAGAAGTAAAACAACTATTTGCAATTGTCACATACATAGAATTGCTCTACTACTAAGAAGTAGGTTTACTTACTTTCCAATGAAAATGTCTTGCTTAAAGATATTATTTACTGTTCCATTTCTATATTCATTTCCAGTTAAGAGTTGTATATGTATGCATGCTGTAATAAAGCAGGGTTTTTTTTTTCTTAGAGATCATATCAATATGTATTGACATACAGTACTTAATTCCAACTTAAATTGTTTTATGAAATGTTACATTCCTGTCGCAATACAAGAAATCCACGCATAATTTTCAGTCCATCTATGTGATATACCTGAATGATAAACGTCCAAATTAATTGAAAAGTTATTTTTATGACTTGGTGGTTTTTTTTAATAGTCTTTACTGATTTTTAAGACACTATCTTCACTAAAAGGGTATTCAGAGAACCAACAGGCTGCCCAGGGAAAAGACTGAGTCACTGTGTCTGGAGGCATCTAAAAGATGTGTAGATGTGGCACTTAGTGACACAGTTTATTGTTGGACTTGGTAGTGTGAGGTTAAGAGTTGGACTCAATGATCTTGAAAGTCTTTTGCAACCAAAATGTTTCTATCGTTCTATGAATACATACAAGGTTGTAGTGTTTATTTCATTAAACAAAATTTTCAGAGGAGCCTTTTTTGGGAAAGCTGAGTTTCATGAACATGATGTCTTTGACTAAGTTGTGTATTTTCATGTTTCAATTTGCTATTTCAAATCATCTTAATGCTCTATATTATTTTCTGGATTATAGTATATTCTAAAATCTACAGTAGCTGTTAGCTAGTGTACCTATGATAGAATATTTTACAGAATCACTAAATTATATAAAGTAAATGCACTCTAATAATAAGCTTTACTGGTAAGAAATTTAAGTCCCATTCTCAAAGGAGCCTTAGCCAATTGGAAAGACAGCTTCTATGAAAGCAAAAAGTATCATTTTCAGTGTAAAAACTGAAAATTAATTTTTAACTCACTAGACTGTACACACAGTGAATATTGAATAGTAAGTGTTTAATGAGATGATCCAAAACAAACACCAAAGTGACCAGTGGTCCACCTACACCCTTGAGAGGGAAAGAAGGACCTCTGCAACTTGTACAGGGGATTTTCCAGATGATGAAAATATAAAATATTGTCCTGACTGTATTTGTAAAATGTCAGAGTTTAGTTTTTTTAATATTTTTTTTCCTTTTTGTAAATCGCATGCAAACTATTTCCCTTAATTGTCCAATACTTCGTGCACTTGACATAATTTCTTGTCAGTCTGGAGTAAATATAAACTGATTATCTGTGTCCTTCCAAGTAGATACACCTTTACTCTCCCTTATTCTGCCAGGATCCCAGCAGGGCTCCTTTATCTTGTTCCCTTCTCACAACCCTTCCAGAACTCAAGCAACTGACCAGTCTGTACAGTTCCAGGTGGAGTCCAAACAATGCCACTGAATAAGGAAATTTTTTTTAACTATTTCTCTTAGGAAATAAAGTAGAAAATCTATCTCTCATATGATTTCATCATACTCTGGGCCTCAGTCATCTCACCAACATACTTTGTCTTCAAGTCACATTGTCTGTAAATGATTTCAAGAAGACATCTTATCCATCTGCTTCCTCTGACAAAAAGCAGCTATTGTTGTTAGGTATTTTCACTGTCTCATCTCCAAAATTTCAAAACCATCTCTTCTTCAAACCATCTGTTCTATCATATCATTACTTAAACCACTAGAAAGTGTTTCACAGTTCAAGCCTAACGTTTCTGATTTTTATTCAGTGTGGGTTCAACACCGAGTCTTATCTTTTGTGGATTTAAAGGAAGTACTATTTCCTTTTGCCTTTCAGAAATACTTTATTTGTTTGAAGTCTGTGTGATCTTGTCTTAGTCTTCTACTTTTTAGGTTACTGAATTTCAGTTTGCTTTCTTCATTATTTGCTTTGCATTCCTCTAGACCCTTTCTACATTGATAATTTTAATACAAGACCTCAGCCCTTGGTGTAATGAAGCACACAAATATCCAGCTCCAGGTTTAACTATGCCATAATATGACTTTCTTTTGATAATAATATGAAGGTTCCTAGATTTTTTTTTTGCCTCATCTCAATCTCATTTTTTTAACAGACCTGCTGTATGCACTTGTCTTGGAACAAGAAGAATAGTCATCCGAAGATACTTTATGTATTCTTTGATTGGTATGGAACAGAGACAGATTACCTTAAATTTGAATGTCTAAGTTAAGACAGGTAAATTTGACTGTGCACATTCTATTTCATATGATGAAAATTGCATTTTTATCCCTGGTTATCAGCAGCCAGAGGAACCTAAGCAAAGGCAACACAGGACTGGAGCAGACTTTGACCAGCAGTCAACAAAGAAATGTTCTTAATATCTCCCCAATTTCCTTTTGAGCTCACAATAATTTTAATGAAAGCAACAGATATAATTAAATCAAAGAAGCTCTTAAATATTAATATTTCCTCAAACTTAGAACAAGTAAGAAATTTCAATACAGTCTGAGAACATTTTGCTATATTTAATTTAGATTATTTTAATTTTTTTCTCTCCTTGAGTGATTTGACAACTGGTGATGCAAGAAGTGGGTAAAAGGTTCAAAACTGGGTCCTCAGCAGGGTGACAGAATGTTTTTAACAAAAAGAAAGCTTTTAAAGCATAGAAGTTAAGTACCTGGAGTAAACTAGTGGTAGGATGGTGTGTTCCAGTACTTTTACGTTGCAAAGCTTATTTAAGAGGTGAATAGATTTTAGGAAGCAGATGGGCCATGTTCCATTTAAATATATTCAAAGTCACACAGTTCTTTCCTTCTAGTCTCTGCTTTGTGATTTTTCTTTTAATCTTCTTTCTTATATGTTTCACTTTTCTCTTCCTAAGTTTAGGAAAGCCTGCACTGGTTCCACATGGTTCTATCCACTGGTACTATTCAGTTTTCATCTGTCTGGGGAAGAAGGAATAGTCATGATGAAGGAATAGTCATTAATTAATTTTTTTTGCGGTGAACAAACTTCAATGAACCACGTTTTCCATGTTTCCTTTGGTAGTGAAATATTTACAACCAGAGAGTAAAGATGGCAGTATAATATCAGATACTTTGCTCAATTCACGTTCAGCATGCTCTATTCTCCATTTTCTTTGCTGTCTTCATCATGTACTTCCACAATTGTGCTAAAAGCTTAAATTAAACCCATATAAGGTTAATGATCCTTCAGTTTTCTCAATCACATCTCCATTAAGTAAATATTGATATTCAATTTTCTATTATTTCTTGATAAAGATAGATTCATTAAAATCCATAATTTCCTATACCAGTTTTTGCAATTTTCCTGCACTAAATATCATAAGATCCCCTTTACTCTGAGATCTTGAAACTTTGTTTTTACATAAGAGATTTTTTTTTTCTTCAAATATTAATTCCACGGGTTAATCTGCCTTTTTCTTGATGTGCCATGCCTTCAGGCTTACTGAAAAGTGAGATAGGCATTCTTTTTAGAGACTACACAGATTGTTTTTATTCTCTACTATATTTTGGGTTCATTTGTCTTGTGTGTTTGTTCTCTTTTTATTTATATAGCAAAGAACTTTTTATTATTTCTATTAATTTTTCCTTTATGGCTGAACCATCTTGATTTTATAGCAATACTCATTTTATCCCCGTGCTTCCTGATGTCTAGGACTGCAATTTTGTTTTCTGGTCAGTGCTGCATTCTATTCCACACAGGCTTTTTATTGGCTCTTAATATCACATTCAACTGCTAGGCTGACCCTGCCTGGATGCCCGATGCCCACTCTGGGGTGCAGTGTCTTCACTGTTCCCCTGCTGACTGCCTGTGCCATGCCAGACGTGAACTGGTGGCCAGGCAAAGTCTCCCCAGAGACAAGGATTTCCCCTATCTTCTCCTAGCTGCTTCCTGGACATGGCACATATGCAACCCCTTCCCCTGACAACCAGTGTTGCAGCATAACATAACTGAATTGGCTCCTCACACCACCATAACCCTTCTATCACTCCCCTCTTCAGCTGGACAAGGGAAAGAAAATATAACAAAATATAACAAATATTAAAATGGGGTTGAGATAAGGACAGGGAGAGATTGCACACCAGTTACTGACAGGCAAAACTGACTCAACTTGGGGAAATCAGTTTAGTTTATTACTGGTCAAATCAGAGCAGGATAATAAGAAATAAAACCCAAATCCAAAAAATATTTTACCACCTCCCTTCCTCCCTGGCTGTATTTCACTCCCTATTTTTTCTCCTTCCATCCTCCAGTGGTCCAGGGAGGAATCTGGGGAATGGGGAATGATGGCTGTGGTTAATTCATCTAATGTCTCTGTTGCTCCTTTTTTCCTGAGGAAAGGACTCCTCATACTCTTCCCCTTCTCCAGTGTAGGGTCCATCCCATGGGAGACAATCCTCCATGAATTTCTCCAACATGAGTTCTTTGTACAGGGTGCAGTTCTTCAAAATCTCCTCCAGGATGGGTGCCTCTCATAGGGTGCAGTCTTTCAGGAAGAGACTGCCTCCAGCATAGGTCTCCCACAGGGTCATAGGTTCTGCCAGGAACCTTTTCCATTGTAGCTTCCTTCTCTGTGGGTCCAGAGTTCCAGTCAGGAGCCTGTTCCAGTGTGGGCTTCCCAAAGGACCACAGCCTCCTCAGACATCCACCAGCTCCCTTGTGGGGTCCTCCACAGGCTGCAGGTGGATATCAGCTGCACAGTGAACCCCATGGGCTGTGGGGGCACAGTTGTCTTCACCACAGGCTGCTGGGGAGCACCTGCTCTGTCACCTGGAGCATCCACTCCCTCTTCTTCCTCACTGGCTGTGGTGTCTGTAAAGCTGTTTCTCTCACGTACTCTCTCTGGCTGCAGTTGCTGTTACACAGTAAATCCCTGCTGCATTCCCTGCCCTCCACTTCTTCCTTATATCTGCTGTCCCTGAGGTGCTGCCACCATCACTAATGGGCTCAGCTTTGGCCAGTGGCAGGTCTGTCTTGGAGCAGGCTGGCATTGACTTTTTGTTGGACATGGGGGAAACTTCCATCAGCTACTTCCATCACCTTCCTCCATCAGAACACTGCCTCACAATCCNTCAGCTGCACAGTGAACCCCATGGGCTGTGGGGGCACAGTTGTCTTCACCACAGGCTGCTGGGGAGCACCTGCTCTGTCACCTGGAGCATCCACTCCCTCTTCTTCCTCACTGGCTGTGGTGTCTGTAAAGCTGTTTCTCTCACGTACTCTCTCTGGCTGCAGTTGCTGTTACACAGTAAATCCCTGCTGCATTCCCTGCCCTCCACTTCTTCCTTATATCTGCTGTCCCTGAGGTGCTGCCACCATCACTAATGGGCTCAGCTTTGGCCAGTGGCAGGTCTGTCTTGGAGCAGGCTGGCATTGACTTTTTGTTGGACATGGGGGAAACTTCCATCAGCTACTTCCATCACCTTCCTCCATCAGAACACTGCCACACAATCCCAGTACAGAGTGATTATTATAATTTGCTTGCTTCTCCTACAACACTGGCTTAAAACTATTTTAATTCTATATACATAATTTCATTTTTAATTAAAATATCAAGGGAAAAATTAAGTTCAATCATGTTTAAACACTAAGGCTCAGGAAGTGGACTCCTAAAACTGAAGTAATGCAAATGTGGTGGAAAGTTCTAGTTTGATAGTTTCCTGTATTTGTATTTCGTAATCATCAATTAAGAGAAAAACACTGAAACTTCTGTCTGTACCACCTTAGTTTACCCTGCTGTGTATCCTGGGTCTTCTACTACCAATAGTTTGCATTGAATCTGTCACTTTAGAAACAGTAACTGGAATAAAACCAGCTAAGTAAGGGAATAAGTTCTGGTATGTACTTGTTCCATGAAACTTATTGTTCCATAGACATGAAAAATAAAGAAAGGCTGTGTTAAATAAACAGGGATGAAAAGTTCATAATTCTCTTACCACTAAAGGAGTTCTAGCAAAATCAAACTGACAAATACCAAACACAGATTTTGAAGGGCAGTGAGTTACAGTTTATCTCCTAAATGGTGTAGTTTCTTTGGAATCATATTAAGAGCATACTGGTTAGAAATTAAGTGAAATATAGACTGTTGCTATCTGTTAAATTTTCTTTATAGGGGTGATCTTTTGTGTGTTCATCAGCTCCTTACTGCTGTTATTTACCTTTATGGGAAAGAAAAGATCTTCTTCCTCTCTTGTGTCTCCCTCAGTTAGTAATATTGCCTCCCACAACCCACAATAAATAAATTTCATGGGAAAGAGCAACCTTCTTAAGAATGCAAGAAATGTTTTTCTTGCATTAACCTTGGCCTGGCTGATTATGTGGCTCAGTTATCACAATGAACACATAGCAATAACCTAGAATAATTATTTCTGAAGTTGGCTGTAACTGCACTTCTAACTGCAGTAGTTAGTGTGCGTAATTTTACAAATAATTAATTCTACTAACAACAACATAAAAATTACAGGTGAGGTCTGGAACAGTAATTGCTATCTGAACATAGCAATACAATCTCTTCTTATTTCTTTGACATTCTAGAAGAGGTGGTTTTATTGAAAGTGGAGAAGAGAAACACCGACCTCATTCAAATTATTGAAACTGAGTATTCTTGTTTTCTGGGTTCAATTGGGCATCTTATTTGCATCCTGACTGTCTGTTGGTAGGAAACTTCACAACTTTATTAATGTACGACACACACGCACACAAACAAACAAATTCATGTTTCTCAATGCTCATATTTTCACTAAAGCAACTTTAGGTGCACAAAAAGTGACAAAGCTCAGGTAATGTTCAATCTTGATGAATAGGTGAAACAAGGTAGAGTGAAATATATACATACTTTCCTCAGAGTTGAAACAGAGCCAAAACCCATAGATCTGCATGTTTAGACACAGAAACAAGAAAAGTTCTGAAACTTCACAATTGTGATAATAATTATTAAATTTGAGGTTCTTGATTCAAGATAATGATTGAGCAGGATTTAACCCACTTTTGAGTTCTTGGAGGAACAGATATTCTGTTATAAACTTTGGAGATTTTTCCCTAAATTTTTTTTAATTTTACTGCGAAATTAGTATTCACTTGGTAATTTTCTTTGTGGCAGCACACACACACTGTGGTAATGCTAATAGCTCTTAAAATTAATCATAAATGTTTTAATAGCAAGTACTGAAAATGACCATAAAATAGAACTACATTCTTTGCATTTAAATTAATAGACATTTTCTTTAAAAGCAGAGGTTTTTTTTTTTTTACTTTATAAATGTGCCCTCAATATCTCTTTGTTCTAAAATATGCAGAAGATGTTTCCTTACAAATATCAAACCATTAAATATTTGGTCTTTGGGGACATGTTTGTAGATTGACAAAATCATTTTCAATTTACACAATTTTGAATGCATAATTTAGCATGACATTTTTTGATTAAATTCTTGCTGATGACAAAAAAAAAATTAATATTTCTCATATCCCTCTTAAAAAAAGTAGATAACCACTTTATTTTTCCCTCTTTTTCCCCATTTAAATCTAAGTCATTATTGTTCTCCCATTAATCCTTAGTAGCTAAAACTTTGGTTTTTTTTTTTCCTTTACTCATAACGTTATACATTTTGAAGGGATAGTGAAATATAATACTGTTGCCCCCTAGGGAAGATTATAAACAAAATGGAAGAGCTCAATTACTTTGTCTCAGCCATTTTTCTTAAGGTGATAATTTGCCAAAGCATTTCTGAATTATTTCATATACTTTGAGTATTGTGTTCTGGTATTGGATAAGCTTTTATGAAGAGCTTTAAATATATCACTAGTAAATGTTTACTCAGTGTTTTGTGTTTGATCTTTTCTGTACAATCCTTATACCAAAGCTGGAATTTATTTTCAACGACTACATATAAATGCAGCACACGCTCTGTGTCCTAACAGATGCCATCTGTAAAAGCATTTACTTTAAATTAGTGGAATAAGTAATCAAAAGGGCTTTGTACTTAATGCAGAACTTTTGGTGACTATTAAATACTCATTAGAGGGTGTTTTTGCTGTATGACTGTCAAAATCAGCAGGACGTTTATGTTAGATTTCCTGAGTGGGTCAAGATTGAATATGATTTTACAACTTAAATAACATAAATGAATGCAGGTTATTTCAGAATCTCCAGATGTTCCTTAAACTCCCTGCCCCTAAGCAAAACTTACAGCCAATTTAAATTTTGCAGCAATATTACAGTGCAGATTTTTGCTTCAAACACTTAACAACTCTCTTGTTACATTCTGCTCATTTGTGCCTTAACAATCACAAATGAAAAAGATGAATGCTATTATATTGGGAGTTTCTCTCTTTAAAACATGTATTAATAGATTGCTCAGATCAGCCTATCAAAAAAAAAGGCTTTTGGTGGGACAAAAGTTCTTTTCAAAAGTTCCTTACAAAATCTTCATAAATGTTCCTAACAAAATCAACTTGTCTGTCCATATTTCAGATGTCTTGACTAGTCTTAGCTGAACTTAATTTAAAAACTAGGTAACTGCAGAAAGCATGTTCTAAAGGTAAAGAGAAGCTTGTAAGTTAGCTGTACAGGCATAAGAATTTTCAATATCGTAATAAAGGCTTCTACATTCTTATATAAAATTTATGATACAATTATTTCTTTTTCAGTAAAAGGTACATCTACTCGTTAGTTGTTGGGGGTTTTTTATATTGTAGATATTTATTCTAATTTCAACCTTTGAAGATGGCAACATCTGTTAGTAAGAAAGCAATAAACATCAATCAAGACCCAACTTAGAAAGTGTAGTAAAACCTGCTTAAAAGCAGCCTTTAAGCAAGACACTTTCCCAGACAAACTTTCACTGGAAAAAGCAATTCAGAGGTTTTCCAATGATAAGATAAAATGGCTTGATCAAAATTATCTTTGAATATCTGAGCTCCAGTATAAAAATGCCAAAGCATTAGAGCTTTTTATAATAAAAGTAGTTTTTAATAGTTTAGCTCCATGACAAGATGAAGAATTCATGACAAAAAGAAAAAGAGCAAGGGAGAAAATACCATAGACCATTAATCCTGATCCCTATGTCAGCTGCAGGTGTTGGGTCCCAGATCAGGACCTGCTGGACCTCTCACAATTTTCATTAAAGTGTCACTGTTTAAGACATGTAAGAAGTCTTAAAACTAGATATTCAAGAGATTCAATCATTAAGTTAAACTATTATTTCTTTTAACTAGTCAATAGAAAGAATAATTAAATTCGTGGAAATGATGGAAACAAGTCAGTTCACTCTAATTTCTGTCTACATATTTTTGGATAGGCAATGTTCACATTTTTATTCTCTTCGCTAGGAACCTAATTCATTTTGGAGCCAGCCTCCTGCTAACAGCCTGGTTAGGCCAGATTTTGAGGACTTCAGGCAGTTCTGAAAATATCTAAGGATAGAACCAATATGACCTCTCCAGGCAATGCGTCTTTTTCTTAACTGTTGTTGTGAAAAAAGCTTGTCCTATCCAGCCTGAACCTCTCGGGTTTCAATTCATGCCTGTTGTCCCTCATCCTGTAATGAACCACTATGAGGAGTGAAATTGTCCTCACAGTCACCTTCTTGCTTTGGGGGGTAGCTGTGAGGAGCCCCATTGCTGCACCAGGCTATGCAAACCTCACTCTCTCAGCCTCTCCGTGTGGGGCAGCCACTCCAGTCCTATCATCTTGACATTTTTCCACTAAACTTACTACAGTATGTTGATGTCTTTCTGTACTGGGGGTTCCAAGATGGACATAGCATGTGTGAGTGCTAGATAAGGCAGATAAAAATTATCTTTGCTCTCCTAGTGATGATCCTGCTGATGCAGCCCCAGATATTTTTCCTGACAGGGCTTGCTGAAAGTTCCTGTGTGTCTCACTGTACTTGGTGACCATTCTCCAGATCTGTTCTTCTCTTAGTCCATCCCAATCCTGATTATTTTTCAAAGCTCTGTGATTTCTGATTTAAACAGTCAAAAAAGATCCCAATCTTCCTCCAAAAGAAATCAAACCAAACAGAAGTAATGCTACAGACCTAACCATTTGCCATATAAACCATGGATTCTTCTATTCTAGAAAAATTTATGCTTGATTCTAACCAGGTTATCCAGCTGACTAGAAATAGAGAACATACTCATTTTTAAGGCACTCAGACTGATCCTTACATTTTAAAAAAAAAGAGTCCTAGAGGCACTGGATTATTTTTACTTATGTTTCCAGGACATCTGTTAATAAAGGATGTAAACTTTGTAGCAAAGTCTTTCTGTTTAAAAGGTAATGAAGAAATTTATGAGAAATCAAATAAGAAGTTAGTCCCGGGGGCGGACTTGGTGTGTGTCTCTAAAATTAGAATCACAAAAGTTCATTTCATCTGGTTTAGCTACTTCAAGTTGCTCAGATTTCAACCATGTACTACTGCTGCACATATATCTACTGCTGAAAAAAATATCAGCAAGAAAGCAAACACCTTTAATCAAATAAAAATTATGATTTTTAATACAATTAAAAGCAAATGAAGCACAGAATCAATTTCAATTAGTCTCAGTTGTAGGAGATTTTACACCAGCTCCTAACTGCATTCTAAATGTCTATCCTAACTATCATGTTATTACATATTATGTGGAAAACACGTAAAAACCACCCTATCCATCCTGGATACTGATACTGGCTGATTAATTGAAACAGGTTGTGGAAGATGCTAATTTTTTCATTCCCTGTGAAACAGATACTTGCAATGGAGAGTGAAGTCATCTTGCTGTTGTGTTTTTTTCCTCTATTCCTCCAACAGTCCTTTCTTGTCTCTCAATATTTCTTTTGTAAAAAATAAAAGGAACCAATGAGAAATCACTTCCTTAAATATTTATCATTGCTTAGGCCACATATTAAGCCATTTCAACTCAACTTAAAGCTAATTGTTTCCCTCACTCATGAGGCCATTGAGAATAACAGGCTCTATTTCTTTGTTTTTTACTATTAATGTTGGAATCTGAAGAAAAACCATTCTCACTGAACCAAGACAATAGCAAATTAATGACTTTTAAGTTGCTGGTCAGTGCACAGACAGGTCAGTCTTGAAGTATGTCATAGAAGTATCATTTAGAAAACAAAAGTAATGTCTCCATAATCATAGGGACAGGAGCTCTCTGTGGAATATGCATGAAGATATTACATAATTGGATGTAAAAAAACCTTTTATGAAAAGTGGGAGTTTTAATTCCTTTAATTAAGTTCATCCAGGACTCAAACTTGACTAAACCTAAATACACCTAAAGCTCAAAACATGAGACAAAAATAGTTATCAGTAGTACATAAAACCTAAGTTGTGTGGTGGTGGTGGTGATTTTGATTTTTTATTTTTTTTTTTCCCCCAATTAAATATATTTTAGAAATCCAATTTTTTGCAATCAATATTGCAATACTGTTAAAAACCCTCAATTTTCAAAATTATTTATCAAGGAGTCTACTGCTAAGTGGACAGTTTAACGTTCCCCAGTTTAACATATTTAGATTCCTCTTCAAATGAAATGTTGTTCTAAAATATGGAGGAATGACAAAAATTAATTTGTTTTATCTAAGAACTCTAATTGCCTGTCTTGTTGAACTGAGTTTTCAGTCTCACACTAGTTAAAATCAAGCTTGATCTGTGCACTAACTAGTACCTGTTTACCTGAAGATTTCAACTGATATTTTAAAAATCCAACAGCTACTTGTATATGCATGATTATTTCAATGTAAGAGTGATCTGTTGCAAGGCAATTTTATTTGAGCTCCTGTAAAGAAGGGTCATAAGAAACTGAAATAAATAAATTTTGAAATATAAGACACCTTTCTCTACAGATTTTAGCACCAAGTTACTATGATTGACATATTTATTTGTGCGTAGATAATGCCTTTCAAAATGGCATAATGCAAATATTTTGCACTAAGTAAATATTGTTTCATTTGAGGATAGAAGAAACATACAGACAACAGGAAAACATACTGAATGTAAAGAAATAAGGGAAAACTGAAAGCAAACACCTTTTTTTTTGCATAAATTTTGTCCATGTTAAGTCTATTAAACTATTTTGGTTTGGTTTGTTTTTCTCTTCTTCAGAGCTAGCATGTTAGTTTGAGTAAATGCTTTTGGGCTGTGTGTCAGAGTACATGTTATCAGAATGGGAACTTTGAAAGAAAAATAACTTTTATATTTCTAAATTGTCCACATGTGTGGGGTTTTTTTATTATTAATTATTGTCATTTTTTACCTGCTTTAACATTATTAGAGAGGTTATTTTCTGAAATATAAATGATGTCCTAATCAATTTGTGCTGCTTCAGCAAAAGCAAGTCACTGCAAAATGAGCCCTATTATAGTCTGAATACTTTGTCAAATATAGGGTACAGGTGGCCAGTCTATACATATTTTTCAAAAGTAGACCAGGTCACTTCTGTGCAGGTTTCCTTTTCCTGAAAGTGAGATTTAACTGCTAGTTGTCAAAAGTACCATTGCCAGATGAAAATCAACTTCAATAACCTCCCTCCAACTTCCCTCATCTACATTTTTTTTAAGGTTAAAATTTGTATTCCAGGGTAATGATGAGAAAGCATGTGGAAGTACCATGCTTGGACAGTATAAATGGAACTTTATACTTCTTTAGGCTGCAGTTTTCACTTCTGAGACTCCATTCAGTCCACCTATTAGATCAAGGAAGTCGCCACACACACAAAAAAAAAAAAAAAAAAAGGATTAAGGGAATAAATTAATATAATATTTCTTGTGGCTCCCCAAGATGGTGATGATGATGACGATGATGATAACTGCATATCCTGTTTCAAGAATGCAGTTGAGCTTTGTTTTCAAGGTTTAGTAAATACTATGCACTCAGATAGTAGACACAATGAGGGCAGAAATGAAATTTCTGCTTATGTATTTAGGTCTTCTCCTCAGTCTACTTGCATCTACTTCACTTTTTTTTAATTCTCAGATATTTCTTCAGAAAACAGAATCTCTATTTTTTAATATTTTAATTTAATATTAAAGGGAAAGAAAAAGAAAGAAAGAAAGAAAGAAAGAAAGAAAGAAAGAAAGAAAGAAAGAAAGAAAGAGAAAGAAAGAAAGAAAGAAAGAAAGAAAGAAAGAAAGAAAGAAAGAAAGAAAGAAAGAAAGAAAGAAAGAAAGAAAGAAAGAAAGAAAGAAAGAAAGAGAATTTTAGATGTGATTCTGACTGTTTTAGCCAAATGTTGCCTCATACTTAAGTGACTTATACCTAGACTTCACTATCAGTTTGCAAAACATCCTTAGGTGGGTAGAATTGGCATGACTATGACTCATTTAATCCAAATTCCTCAGGGACAAAATTAAACAAGATTAAGCAGGAGATATCAGGCCATAGACAAGTAACAGAACACTATGATACAGGTCTGACCAAAGTTGAATAAAATTATTTAAGTAATTCAGTTTGAATAATTGATTTATAAAATTCTCTGAACAGAGGTTCAGTAGCCTCCTGTATCAGGAGAGCAGCTTGATTAATCAAGTACAGGCTCACACATACACACTTTTTTTTTTCTTTTTCTTTTTCTTTTTTTTTTTTCTGAAAGGCAAACAGTTTCCTGGGCTGTTCTTAGTTAGTTAAATCCAAGAAAACTATTAAGTGAAATTCAAGAGAAAATTTTTATTTGGTGGAATTAATTTATTAGTTCATTAGTTCTTTTATTAAGATGTTTCTTTTTTTAAAGAGACTCCTTGTAAAGTTTAGTAGGTAAGTAGAAAAAGAAAAAAGATAACTTTTCATTGCATCAGCTCTTGATTATTTGGGGTATTATAGTCCTCTTAAACTTCTTTTTAATGTATAAAAATTATGTCGTACATATTTGTACATAAAATTAATCAATGAACTTTTATCATCAAAGTATCCTTAAGATACATTTGTTTAATAGGTAGGATTTATTTTAGCACCTCCGTTTTTACTTTTTTCTTAACCTTTTTCAAGGATAAGAAACAGAGAAATCAAAAGGAAATAAATTCTTGAATTGTATAATGACAAAGAACCACACAGAGTTCCTTCATGTGTAACTGTCATAGAATCATGGAATCATTAAGGTTAGAAAAGACCTCCAAAACTGAGTCCAACCATTAACCTGCCACTGCCAAGTCCAGAACTAAACCATATCCCCAAATGCCACAGCTACACACCTCTCAAGTACCTCCAGGGACTCCACCTCTTTCCTGGGTAGTCTGTTCAGTGTTGCCAGTGTTTGACAATCCATTCAGGAAATAAATTTTTCCTAACATCCAATCTAAACCTCCTCTAATGCCACTTGAGGTTGTTTGCTCCTGTCCTTTCCCTTGAGACTTGAGAGAAGAGACTGGCCCCCAGGTGGCTACATTCTCCTGTAAGGTAATTGTAGAGAGCAATAAAGTTTCCCCTGAGCCTCCCTTTCTCCAGGCTGAACAACTCCAGCTCTTTCAGCCACTCCTCATAACGCTTGTTCTTGGCCACATGGGAAGACAAAAAGTCATAGCCCCAGAAGGCCCCCATTCCTCCTTCTTCCCTTCTCCTCATATGCTGAGCATGGTGCCTTATGGGATGAAATATCCCTCTGGTCAGTTGGGGCCAGCTGTCCTGGCTCTGTCCCCTCCCAGCTCCTTGCGCGCGCCCAGCATGATCACTGGTGGGATGAGAGGCAGAAAAAGCCTTGATGCTGCACAAGTGCTGCTCAACAAAAACTAAAATAGATTTAACACTGTTTTCATCACAGATCCGAAACATGGCTCCCTACCAGGTACTATGAAGAAAATTAACTTTACCCCACCCAAAATCATTACACTTGATCTTATCCCATTTTATCAGTCTCCAGGAAAAGTAACATATGCAACAGATATGAGTTACACTTCAATGGTATAGATGATATTCACTTATTTTTATGATGTATTGAAATTCAATCTCTTTTTTGATTAATATAACTTTTGAATTCAAGAGTAGCTATTCACACTTAATAATTTTTTATTCACTTTCAAAAAGTGCTCTCCAGTATTAGGCTAAAATTTAATGCATTTTATTTTATTTGCATTTATGTAAATTATTTGGTTCATTATGCTTTTCCTGAAGAGTAAGAACAAATGGGTATCAATAAAAAAAGCAATCACTTCTTTCCTAATTAAGATTGAAATTCAAAAATATTTCATTCTCAAACTACTCTCCCTAGTTTGTAAATATTTTCCCTGTGGCTCAGAAAAATTAATAGTTCTAAGTCCTAAAACAAGTAGTTTTGCCATGAAGACAAAAAAAGTATTTACATTTTCTGTATTCCTCCATATTTTACATGAAGACTATTTTTAGCCTAATATTATTGGTGAGATATAATTTTCTTCCTTTGAAAGATTCTATATGGCTACAACAACTGCTTGCCTATAATTTTATCGTCTGCTTGATTATTTGCGGATTTAATTCAATATCTGTTAAAAATCAGTTTCATTTCAAGTTCCTTAGATTATATTGCCATATGACTGATTCTTGAAGTCAATAATAAAGGTTCACTGCAACAATGGCAGGCATCAGAGAAAAAGAAAGGTCAGTTTTATAATAAGTTGGTTTAAAATGAATGATGAAACTATTGCACTTAAAAAAACCTCAAGTCCAAAACTGAAGATTATATAAACAAATAGCCAAATTGGCTAATCCTCAACTGAGAGTTGAATGGCTGTAATGTATGTGAAATACTATGACAGCTTCCACTTCTTTTGGTAGAACAACATTCAGTTCTCACTGTAAACTATACATTTGCACAATAAGCCCAACAGTAGAGCTACAAAACTGTCTCTGATATGCTTCAGGTAACATATCATTTTCTTGTTTTATTCAAAACTACTTCATTCAGGAACAGATGGGATATCATGGGTTTTTTTTAAAGTCATGACTATAACATCTGCAAATTATTAATAGTATAATAATTGATCTGTCATCAGAAGGCTTAGCCTTCTTAAGCTGATGGTGAAACACGTCTAGGATCATAAAAACAAAACTTTTTTTTTTTTTTAATAGACCATCTGAATGTGTTATTAGTGCCTAACTCTGGTGTAGATTTTAAAATACAGTGACAGAAAAAGAAAGAAAACAACACTGGAACACTGGCTGTCATATAAATCTGTAATATTTGTTTAGCTGTTGATTCATTTCTTAAAGCAGACAACCATTTCCTTCCAATTGACCAGGCAGAATATTTAGGCTTCAAAAGCTGTAGCTTCATTTAGAATTTCTTTCTAAACAAAGATTTCTAAGTGTGTGTCTCAGCAGCTGTCTTGTCAGGTTTCTGAAAGAGAAAAATTAAAGCCCTACTATATTTATTCCATATCTTCTCAGTGAGTGATCTAATATGAGAGTTAATTTTATTTTCTGTTTATCGGGAATAAGGCTTATCAAAGACGCCGTATGTAAGTAATTATGAGAAACTGTCACACAGATGGTGGATAATAATGTGTAGCTGGGGAGGATAATTTCTTCCTTTTGACAAGCAAAGAGAAATGGCATTTGACTTCTCTTCAGAAACGATAACACTCAGTTCTTGACAGAGATAGTCTGCTTCCATTTTCCTAAGCAAAGGAGGTCTAATGTTGATAATAGTCTGCTTTCATTTACCTAAGGAAAGGAGGCCTAATATTGGTAATCAACATGTCTTTCAGAGAGCTGTTTGTTGCCCTTCTTCACTCTAACGTTTCATTAGCTTTCAAATTCCTGAGTCGTTACTCTACCTTTGGGATGTTTAATTGTGGAGCTGAGCTTGGCAGGGAGGAAATGGGCACTGAACAGTGTTTACATTGTTTGCATTGAGAGGAGTTAGAGAATGAATACAGCTAAACTTATCTTTAGTACTGTTCAGATGCCTTTCTTATATACATTCCATTCTGGAATATCTGTACAACTTGCAGGTCTTTTGGGATATTTGAGCATGTTGGTATTTCCTGGACTTTACTGATGAAGATTAATAAAAAGTGAAATTGTAGTCAGCGTGTATGGTCACATATTCAAATTAATTTGTCTGATGGGGAGCTTGTGCCTGGTGTCTCTGGAAGGACGTTAGTCTCTCCCATGGTGAAGACTGAGACAAACCTTTCAGCGACTATTTTTTTCCTCACTGACTTGACAAGCCAAAAGCAAGCTTCCTGAAAGTCAACGGGTAGGTTTTAAGCAGGACAGGAATCTTCTCTAAGGAATTTTTGTAATGGGAATCAGAAAAGGTGCTTTGGGAGACAGAGATTCCAGAATAAGAGGTTGTACTGGTAACTTAAACATTTTGTCTAAGATTTTTTACGTTACTACTGTTTTGAATCTCTGCTTGATTTGGGGTTCCAGGCAAGCAGGTGGCTCTGGTTTTGAAGTGTATGTCCAGCTTTTTGAGAAGAATTAATTGTCAGTGTTTGCTTTAACTTAAGAAAAGCTATGCAGACTCTCTATATATTGCCAGATTCAGAATGACTCTGATACTTAGAAATTATTTTACCAACTCTATAATTACCATTCATGATTCCCATCATCCTAAATGATTCTATGATATCACTAAGCTCTTACTTTTTTTTTCATGGTTTCATTTTCAAATATAGACTTTAGCATATATGTTGTCACTCTGATTTTAACCATTGCTGGTTAAAAAGGAAATTAACCTATGGGGAAGGTAGAGGCAGGGAAGTAAGAGGTAAGGAAGTGAAAGTCAGACACTGGCCCTCCATGTCTGACAGAAGCCTGAAGGGAAAACCTCAAGGACACACACTACTCCTCTCTGCTCAGTCAATTGCATCAGAAATTTGGGACCTCAGATTGGATTCCTAAGACTTCTTCCAGTATCTGTTTTGTTAAATTAATTTTCCCCAGGAAGTTATATCTTCCCACTTCTAAAGGACTTGGTGTTCAAAAGGAAGAGAGATATGTGGAACACATAAAACATGATGGATTTTTGCAATTCATTAAATCTGAATTTATATTTTATTATGTCATAGTCACTTCTGTAATAATGGTTGAGAGAAAAAAAGAGAATTATAAAATTTTCAAAACTTCTAAAGTTTGCACAAATCAGCCTTGTTGCTGTGGTGAATCCTTATTCAGTCAAAGGCAGTAAATCAAATGGGTGGCAAGGGTGAGAATGAGAGTTAAAAAGTGTTTTGGGTGCCAAGCTATGTGTATAGTTCTGTACACTACATATAAGTTTGCTAGCAAGCAGAAATTGTTAAGTAAGGGGAGTAGCTAGTAGAAGGAAAAAGTTATCTTCAATGGATGGTGAACATTACACATTTAAATGTCAGCCTAGGCTTCAGTGAAGCTTTTGTACTGAGGGAGAGAGTTAACAAATCCCCAACAAATACTACTGAAAACATAAGATAAGACGTCACTTGAGAAAAATAGGCAAGTAGTTTTCTTACCAAGAAGTTAGATGGGGAACATTCAAGTGATAACACTTTAATGAGAAAGAGCAAACTGCCCTTCTCCATAATCTTGTTTTTATTTGTATTGTCTGTCTAGTTTCTCTTAACAAGGAATCCATGTTTTGCTAAGTCACTTCATTAATCTTTTGAGAGCAAGAATAGAAAGCTCATAGAGCACATGCTGCTGTTACAGAGTTTCTCAGGTGTCTTGATAAGAGCCCAAGCTAGTGTTTATTATTGATTTTCCAAAACTTGAAACAGTCCTTGCAACTCTCAAAAACTGAGTTATGGAAGGACTTTACCATTCATTATACAGAGTAACATGAATTATCTTGCAGATTTCTGTAGATACAAACTACTCTATAATCATATGCGGATGTGTCTTATGACAGTTGAACTCTGGTCTTCTAAAAATTGTCATAGTGTAATTAACAAGCAGAATATCTCAAAAGACAGGAGCTATATATAAAATCAGATTTTCTTGGATCTAAGCTTAAATAAGTTAAGGCGTTCTAGTGTGTACTATAGCAGAAATTATAGAATCACATTATATCCTGAGTTGGAAGAGACCTATAAGGATGACAGAATCAGAGATTTAATGAGGTTGAAAAAGACCACTGAGATCATTGAATCCAACCAGACAGACCATGACCTTCTCAGCTAGACCATGGAGTGCCATGTTCAGTCTATCCTTAAACACTTCCAGTGATGGTGACTCCATCACCTCCCTGAGCAGCCCATTTCAACATCTAATTTCCCCTTCTGTAAAAAATTCTTCTTAATGTCCAATTTAACCTGCCCTATCACAGCTTACTACTGTGTCCTCTCAACCTATTGTTTGTTGCCTGGGAGAGGAGGCTAACCCCCACCTGCCTAAAACCTGCTTTCAGGCAATTGTAGAGAGTGATAAGGAGCCTCCTTTTCTCAAGGCTAAGCAACTCCATCTCTCTCAGCTGCTCCTCATAGGACTTGTGCTCCAGACCCTTCACCAGCTCTGTTGCCCTTCTCTGGATCCCTTCTAGCACCTCAATGTCCCTCCTGGATTGAGCCCATCCAGCCAGACTGTTCTTTACCCAGTGAAGAGTGAACTTGTCCAAGTCGTGGTCTGCCAGCTTTTCCACGAGCACGCCATAGAGGTTGGTGCCAATAGTTTTGCTGAAGTCCAGGTAGACAACATCCACGGGCCATTGAGTCCAGCTCCCGGGTATTTACAGCACAACCCAAAAATCATCATATCCCTAAGAACATTGTCCAAGTACCTGACAGGCTTGGTGCCATGGCCACCTCCCTGGGGAACCTGTTCTACTGCTCCAGTGCTCAACCACCTTCTAATTGAAGGACCTTTTCCTGATATCCAATCTAAACCTCCCCTGACACAGCTTCATGCCATTCCCTTCGGTCCTATCACTGATCACTGCAGAGAAGAGATCAGTGTCTGCCCCTCCTCTTCTCCTCACTAGGAAGTTGCAGACTGCAATAAGGTCTCCCCTCAGTCTCCTCTTCTCCAAGCTCAATAAGCCAAGTGACCTTCACTGCTTCTCACAGAGCTTCCCCTCTAGATCCTTCACCATCTTCATGCCCCTTCTTCAGATACTCTCTAATAGCATTTTATCCTTCTTATACTGTGGCACACAAAACTGCATGTGATCTGGAGAGGTATCTCTGGAAATGCATTAATGGACATCTTTTGCTTAGCCACTAAGTTTAATGAAATCATCTCATAAAGAGTTATTTGTCAAAGGAAACACTTGAGAAAATTTTTGAAAAAAGGGAAGTGCTCACAAGGAATAATAAGTAGTCGATATGGAATCTGAACTTCTCATAAAGGCTAAGGAATTTTCTTCCTAATCACAATGTTTTGCAGTAAATGTGAAAAAAGTACAGAAAATGTCATAGACACATAACAAAACATGAACAAAACCTCTAAAGGTAAAAGTCTCAAAACACTGTAAGAATTTTTCTTAATAACATAAATAGAGGGAGTCAATCAATTACAGCCAAAAGAACAAGCGTAACAGGTTTCTCACATAGAGTAGCTGGACTTCCTCAGGAAAATAGCCTAGTGGATCCTTTGTGTGTATTGTTTTCCAAGCAGAAACAAGACTAAAATTCAGCTAGAAATATCATGAAGTTTTAAACAAAATTGATGAAATCCTGTCTATCAAAGGAAAAACTATTCATAAAATAAATGAGTTACCAGAGCAGAAATTAACAGCCTAACAATTAATTGTGGGAGCAACACTGCATGGAAGTGAAACATGAGTTTCATTGGTTTTTCTACCACAAATTTAGCTGCTGAACATGAGGATTGTTACTTGTTACATTCAGAGATGAATGAATAATTAAAAGAAAAAAACAACAATGAATAATTTATTCAATGAATTTAGCTTTTTTTTCCTACAGCCTAATTATCACAACTTTCTTAAACATATTCATTATGCAAATTAATTCAGCTAATAGTCATTTACATTCTTAAGAGATTGGATTTAATTATCCAAAGGGCATGTTGCTTGTAGTATTTGTGACTGGTCAAAAAAAGTCAAACAGAATTGCTTATGTCACCTGATTGGATAAATAAATAACCAGTTAGTGAAACGATACAGCAGTATAATTATCATCATGCATAGCCAAATACAAGCTTTGAAATACACCTTTTAAACAGTTATGCTGACATGTCAACATTTTCTCATTTTCTTTCAAGAAACAAAAGGAATTAATTCAAAACTTGAAATAAAATATAGTTCTTTAACTCTCCATCTACTTTCTGCAAGCTGAAAGAACTTTTTAAGGAGATGAACCTTGTATATTTACCCTGTCACATGGCTAGGAAACTGTTGCTGACCACTCTTACAATCATAACTCTCAGGTAGAGGGACCATTGGTATGACCCAGGACAGTTCTAATGGTTTAGTAACTCAAATTCCAATAGACTGAAATATGATTCTTTAAAACTGTTGCCTATGACCAAAAAAAAAGAAAAAAAAAGTCCATTACTATTATAGTGCATGAAAAGATCTGGAAAATGAAAATATTTCAAGACCTATCTATCAATGGTTTGCCTTCAGTGCTACCTCTGCTTTTCTTCAAAGTGCGTCTCTTAAGCATACTCAAATGTTGCTACTCATGACTGACAACAACTTCATTAAGTGACTACCTTACAAAGGTCTACTACAATCATTTGCTGAAATTTCAAGTTTGAGCTTTAAAAGTAATGTCTCATAAACAAATTTTTTGCTCACCCACTACCAGAAGCAAGAGGCCTCCTTCGAGTCTTACAATTCCCATGACAATTAATGCTTACCTTTGAAAAACCCTCAGAACTTAAACTAAATATTCAAAAAAATAATCTTAATGTTTTGATCTACTAGACTTTATATTTCTTCCTTATAAGTAGAATTATTTGTTGGTAGTATTGTCATAGTTGGTCTGAGACATTTAACATTTTTAAAGCTTATAGAAACATAAATAATTTTTCTGTTTTTGAAACAGCTAGTGGTAGATCCTTTCATAATTCAAAACTCATAATAGCCTGCATCCGATCTCAAAAACTAAGTAACAAGTTCATAACAAAAACCCCAACTAATAAAATTTCTTCCAGATGATAAAGTGAGAAGCAAAACATAACTGATTTCCTGTAATATAGAGCATCGTTTTCTTGATTTTCAGTGGTCTAGGGAATGCAGAATTCTTAGTGCTGCATGTCATCTGCAGTTAAAAGGTGTTTTGAAGAAAGGCAAAGAATGCCACAGCTGAAAGCTTGAGCTCATTTGAGCTGTTAAAGTCTTATTTAAAGGCAAAATTGTTCAACTGAAGCAGAAAACCTTTTACTACTTTTCACAGTAAAAGCAGATTCTTACTTGATCTGTAAAGTCTTTTTGAGTCTGGGCTAAGAATTAAGTTATCTGGTTAGTAAGAAATTAGTCCATGTTGCTGGGATGTAGGTCACATGCAGCTTTCTAAGTGTTCCAAACTTTTCAGAAATTTTGATTCAAATTTCCTATACATTTCTAGAAAAGGACTTGAAGGCAACTTATCTAGCCAATATTGGCTATGTGTCATAAATGCAATGGCTGGTAAAACCCAGAGTATGAGACAGCAGACACAAAGGCCTGTTGTTAACACCTCTGAAGAACTTGTGTTAAGCCAAGATTTCTCCATTAATGTGCACTGTTGTTTTGCTTTTGTACAATGCACACAAATTTCAAAAGATATATATGTCACGTGTAGGGTCAATGTTCTCTTAGTCTCTGCCTGGTATTATGAAAAACTGCTTTTAAGTTCTCTTTTAAACAGTTTTCTATATAACTGTGTAACATGTATAAAGTCATGTACAAACTACTTATAACCAAAAAAAGAGGACTGAGTTTTGACCAAATAATTACACCAGAATTCCATGACAGGACCTAACATCGACCTTAAAAATTCAATGAGCCCGGCAGACTTTACATGCCTGTTTGCCACAGACAGTGCAAGATGAAAGAAATTAATTTAAAGAATATTAAAGTGTAAGGCTTTATGCTTTTCAGTTTTGATCCTATTTTTAAATGATGTAGAGCAATAGAGAAATCAATAACATATGGACTTACCTGATTGACTCCTTGGCAAACAGCCTCTTGTTTTTAGATATGCTTTTATAGAAATAAATGAGGATGTCTTACAAATGTGCAGTTTACTATTTTAATACACAATTTATGAGATTTATTATTTCAGTTTCCAAAAGTAGTTTGTAGGACATAAGGCAGCATTATTTATTCAAAATGTGTGCCATTACTCACAATAAATTCAATAAGAGTAATAAAAGATGTAGTTTACTTTTTACATTTCAACAGCCTTTTCTATCCTAAAAATAAAACGCTTAAAAAGTGAGAAAGAATAATTTTGACAACACTAGGGTAGTCTGAAACAGCCCAGTGGATGGGTAGTTCAGATTGTCAGCAGATTTTGTGGAAAACACATTAACTTCCAACAACACAGTAATGTGACCTTACACTTGTAGAGAAAGTTTCAACCTAAAAGATATTATAGTATCTAAAAGGTATTATAGAGAGTTACTAATACATAACTTTGTTTGCTGAGAGATGGACTCAACATCTAATGGAAAACATTGTCATTTAATGAATGCGGCAGCAGATTGGAAGCCAGGAAACTTCTGTCCTGCTGTGGGTTTTGACAACAGCCTCCTGCATGTTTTTTAACAAGTGATAGATCCCTGGTCCTCTGCATTCCTGATCTCCTTAAAAGGTTCTTACTGCAGAGACTGGCTATTTTGATACTGCATACAGCAATTAGTCAAAGAGACAGGATTCAGCTTAGTCAAATCACCTGTTCCTCCCCAAAAAAGTGCTGTGAAAAGCAGAGTATGCTAACTTACACTGAATGTTATGTGTGCATGTGTTTTTCTTTTTTTTCAGAGTCCTACCAGTTTTTGGTTTAACTAATGTTTCTTCCCATTTCTACTGGTGTCAATAGTATGGTGAAAAATATTCTAAAAGAAAGTCTCTTCTGTAAGAAATTTAAACCTAGTAAAGATCTAAAGCTACAATCTCCTGTAGTTCAGAAAAAAAACCCAACACATTATATTATCTCAAATAAAAACGTTTTAATTTTGTATTTCTGTATTACAAAGAAGGGCAAAATACACAAGATCATTGAGTACTGAGAGAAAAATACCATTAGAATATCCAGGTGAAAGAAGTCTGCTAAGAGGGGGTTTTTTCACTTTTAGTTGTTCAAGTATAGTGTTTTCAGATGCATTCAAGGCACTTTTAACTATGAATGCCTCCTAGGTTATAAGGCTTCCCAGAAGACAAACAAGTTATTCACTGAAGCTGTTACTACCTTGTGCTCTGTGTACTAGATGATTTCTTAGCAGTTGAAGAGCTGCATGTGGCACATGAGAGGAAATGATTAGGTATCTTTAGAGTAACACATATAACTTATATTCAATATTATTATGTATTATGACCTCTTTAGAACAATAAAAAATGCCAAATAGAAAGAGACTGAAGTAGTTGCATGATTATTCAGAAACATCTTCAGACTTGAAAGATATAGACGATGTCAATAGATGTATCTTGGCTCTGCTTTCCACCAAAATGATGCTGTATCACAGGAAAGGCTGTGAATCTTACTTCAAATGCATTATTGTTTCCAGTGCCTGAATATGAGACATTTCATTTATTGTTTTAAATTACTAGATGAGATGTAAAATATTTTTCTAACTGGAGAGGAAGGATAGTAAAGTAACTCCTTGCTCTTAAAAAAATACAATACATGGAAAACAAGTCCAAAAGAATACAAATCACAGAGTACACTGCATAAAGAAAGATAAAATGCTACAGTTCCCCCTGGATTATTATAAAAGTACTTGGAGGGGAAAAAAAAAAAAACAAACAAACCGAAATCAACAAAACAAGATGAAACCAAACACAAACCCAGCAATAAATGGAAGCACATATTAAGTTCAGAAGAAGTAATTGGGTAGATGAAAGACAAAAAGGGTTGGAAGACTTTTATTTAATAATGATAGCTTTGTTTGGGTTTGGCTTTTATAGCTGTGCTTATTTTAACTACAACACAATTTTTTGACAAAAATTAGGAATTATATTATCTTGTTTCAAAATTCATACAGATATTTATATTAGAGTTATATTTTAATTTATGTAATTAATTTAATCATCATTATTGATTAATTAATTTTCTCATGATCTGTAGGAACTATGGTATTCTCAAATTGTATTTTTTTATATAGGGTGCTTGCATTATGTAGATTAGAGGAAAAGAATTTTTTTTTTTTCTTTGGGGAGAAATGTTTAATTATTGTGTTTTAGAGATCAGTAGGAAAAGTGTAACCACTAAATTCAATCAATTTAAGCAAATTTAAATAGAATTTAAAGTGATTGGGGAGACAGAAAATTGAGAAGTGGAAGTTGCAGTAATGCCTAAAGCTATGTCTAGGGATAAGCTTCTAGCTGGATAAGATCAGAATTAGGAGGTTAAACAGTACATGTGACACTGCCACACATTTCTGATCATGAAGAATTAAATGACACCTTCTTCAGACAAGTAGGAAAAAACCTCATATTTACAGGGCTCCTTGTGGGAGACTGCAACCACCCCATTATCTGCAGGAGGGACAACACAGCAGGGCACAAATATCCCAGAGGTTTCACAAGTGATAGGGGAGCCAACAAGGAGAAGTGTTCTTCCTGACCTCCTACGTATATAAATGTAGTAAAATACTGTGATGGTTTACATTATATTTGCTTTCCTACTTTCCCCTGCTGATATGTTAAGCTGAAAATTTGTATTTCATGAGCAACATTTAACACCTGCACAGTACCTGCAACATGTTGTTATAAATAGTAACATTTTCCAGACACAGAGGGTTTTTTTCTATAATAAATAAATTAAAAGTCCTTTTCACCTTGGCAAATAACATTATTGTAGGTAATAGTTATTGTGTATTTAAAAACAGACACTTTTTTTTTTCCTACCAGACTTGAATTATACTCATAAATTTTTAACAATTGGGCTCATGGATGGTAAATGTCCCATCTTCTAATAACTTTTGACAAAATATGTAAAAAGGAAAAAGTTACATTCATTTACTAACACAAACATTTATAAACTAAGACATATGAATTAACTAATATCTTAAAATTAGACCCTGAACGAATAAATGTCTGGTTAGTTAAGCAATAAACCCAAGCTTGTTCAGGGTATGTTTTAGTACTTCATTAGCGCTCTGATCGCTGCTCCTGCTCTCTTTGGCAGCGCTTTCTCATTTATTTTTTATACTGCAGTAGCTTCCACATCTCTCATACACCCCTCTTTAAACTGTCAGCTATAGCTATGACAGACAGTTTAGTCTAGTGAAATAGGACATGGGAATGTGCCTAAAACTCCTTGACTGGTGTTTTGGCAGCTAAATATAGGTTTATGGGTCTATGTGCAAAAGGGAGTGGTGGAATATATTCCCAAGGCATTTTCCACAAGTTGATCAAGTTGAGTTCATGGTGACTGCTAACCTTTTCTTATTGCAGCTACTGAGCCAGGATACCCCATGGGTTTCCCATCTGGTAGCTTTAGCTACAACCAAAGCAGTAGAGCAGGCATTACACAATCATTAACAAATTATCCCAAAATGGATCTAAGATGATTAAGCGTTGGACAATGATGTCTATGTGGTAGTCTGTATATATTCTTAGAGAAAAAACTTTGATGTCTCCCTGATCCCTGCAAAAAGGATGGGGTTTATATTTATTAAAAGTATCAAACATGAATGGGGCAGGAAGGGGAAGCCTGAATATTTAAAATTTCCTCTTGAAACTAGATAATGAATAATGTCTTAGAAAATATTTTTGTTTATAAAAAATCTGTGACTTGAGAGTGCAATATTAATACTTATTTCTTTCAATTTCAGTATAAGCCATGGAAAATTTCTTCAGGAAATCAAAAGTACTAATAAAAGGGAGATATAAAAGACCCTATCCTGCCTATAGTAAAGGAGACCTCACTATGCATATTGGTGTGCACTCGTCTCACTGGTCACAGAGAGAAAACCTTGTAAATTTCCTGTAATGTCAGCCGAAGTTGCTGCAGCTGAAGTTGCTGCAACTACCTGCACATTTTCTGCAGGCAAAATATTGTCTGGGTGCTTTGTAAATTTTTTTTAGACACATTGAATCAGATCACACATTGAACTTTTTGAGCTGCATCAGCAGACTGAATATCATTCAAACTACTCCCACACCAGTTTTCACCACTTCATCAGTTCCCTTTGCAGTATCATCCTCAGTCATTTAACCAGGCTTACAAGAAAGCAAAGGATCTTTGATCTTAGGAGTTATAGTTTTTGCTTTCCTTTGCCTCTTTCCTTCAGGTTGAACGTGAGGAAATGTCTTCTTTGGTACAGAAGCTTGCTCACATAACTTAATGCTGACATCCAGTGAACAATTGACAATACCACTTAATACTAGTTAACATCTTCAGAAATTCTGGGCTGGATTGAAATGGAATTACTACATGATAATAATTCTATTTGGATATGTTAATAAAGATATATGATGTTGGAGCCATCCAGAACTGAGGCAGATAGGCAGCCTGTGAGATTTCCTTTCCAAAAGCCAACACAAATTGACAGCAGTGCTCCCGATTATATACTGCTTTCTGAAGGATACCTGACCTAGGCATTCTTCATCCATGTCATGTACAAAATAACCATAGTCAGAGCGACTGGGTAATACAGTACTAGGAAAGGTTAGACACATATTTCAGGGAATATTAAAGAACTCCAAAGTTATTTGTCTCAAAAGCAATTTTGTTATCTTTAACAGTGATCCACCTTTCCCTATGGACAGCAGTGATTTCTTTCCCTGACCATTTTCTTTCCATTGTGAAGTTAATGTCCTTTTTCTAGAACAGCCAACTTGAGAAGGGAACTGAATACAAAATAGAGATACTAAAAATTATTCTTATAAATTTCAATAAAGTGTATGCATCTGTCTCTTTCATAAAGCTGCTGCCTGCACAGAATATCTGTAATCTGAATTAGTAGATGGCTGTTGAAATGGTGAGAATGAACAAGAGAGAGTATTCAAACCAGGTATAGACATAAGAAGATAATGGGTTTCAGTTTTTGGTTGTGTGCCATGAATAATTTTGGCAAAATACATTGCATCAATTTACTTAACTTTTTTATTGAATGAAACTATCAGTATGAAAATAACTAATTTCAAATCAGGTTCATAAATTTAATAGAAGACCAATGTAGCTCTTCTGTAAGGACAAAAACTGAAGGCCTATCTTGTTCTATTAATAAATACAAGCTCTCAGGGATTCAAGAGCTGCAATGACCAGATATATATATATTTTCAAGAAGATAATGTAGTTCTTCTATTTCTCTTAAAAAATGATATGCTGATATTGATGCTGTTTCACATAGAAATGTTCTAAAATATCCCTACTTACACTAGGTTTAGAATGTGGTGTTGTCAACCACCAGAAGTGCTACCTTTGTCATCATTAAAGATAGCTTCCAAATTGCATTTGCAGATCTAAACACATAAACAGATATGATTCTTTTCGGGATAGAGAAAGAACAGATGTGCTAAATAAGCATAAATTTGTGAATATTTATTTTCCCAAGTCTGATAATTTTTTATATATACTTGTGTTCATATACTTTCAAAACATTTAACTGTTTAAAATCTTGATCATGACTACACAAAAGACATCAATAGATCTGTCTCCTATCTTAAAACATTATATCAAACTAATAATTTCTACTGAAAATATCAAAATTTTTCGGAGTGCTGGTGTTCAAAAGGACCTCATTATCATTGTGCCCCTTTAATTATCAGAAAAGGAATTTCCTAAGGAGAATTTTTTTCTGTATAAGGTAAAATTTTCCTGTTACCTTATCTTTAAGATAGACTCTTTCATTTGAAGGTTGGTTCACATAATCTGTTTATTTGACCTCTTCTACTTGCATTTTTTTGCCTTAAAAATAAGTCACAAAGTAATGGGCTTGTGCATTTCAGACTATCTTTAAGTGGTATGCCTGGTTATCTTACAGAAAACAAGGTGCAAGAAAGTAAGTAATTTTTCCTTATTTCAAAAGAGAAAATAATGTCGTGGTCTCTAATTTTGACTTATTCAGACCTTATAGCAAAATCAAACAAGTAAACAGCTACCAACAGAACCCCCAAACCAAAGCAAGCAACCAATCACTAATTTTAGTTTTGGTTTATATCTCTATTTTCTCAACATCAGGAGGACAAATATTCTCTAGCTATATCTACAACCCACGTGAGGTAAAACAAGCTTTGAAGAATCTAAAACCAAACTAAAATATTATTAATTTTCTAAAAAATATTTATTTCAGATGGGTTTTTCAGCAATAGCTAAAACCAAAGTGGGAAATCTCTCACTCATATTGCAGTCTAGTATGACTCCATCAAAATTCAGAAGTTACATACATCAAGCATATATATTCATTTCTGATGCTACTTGCAGACTTTCAGTCTATGTCAGTTAAATCTTTAGTCTGTAATTTTATTAAAATCTGGTTTTTTACATCAAATACGTCCTGTTACATAGGCCTCTCTCCTCCTTCCTTCCTTCCTTGCCTCCGCCACCCCAAAAACCTAAAGAAACAAAATAAACTTGAACCCTGCTAAGATTACCTTCTACAACTTGATTAAATAAGCATTTAGTTGTTGATACAACCGTCTGGTCGACGATTGACACTCTAAGTCTCCTCTGTTAACAGTTTGTTATCATAAGCATTGTAACCAATTAGTGTCAAACCTTGTTTGCCCAAGATTAATTTTCCAATATCTGAAGTTCAGAATCAGCTTTTCCTGAAATTAATAAGAACACTTGGAGTACTTTAACTAAGTATATAGCCTTCAAGCTAAAACGTCTGGCAGGTAAATAATGTTTGTGGGGTTTGGGTTTTTTTTTCTGATTTAAGTATGCATTTAGAAATGGCTTAGTCTGTATGAGCTAAAATTAGAAAAAGTAATTCCATTTCCTATAGATATCAAATTATTTTCTAGAAAAAGTTTTTCAAATATTTAAATAATTTTGAATTTCAGAGCTAGAAATATGGTCAGCAGGTCACAAATGGAAAGAAAATTATGAAAGTTAATATCATTCATGTCCATCCTCATTATTCTATCTACACTGAAATAGGTAACTTTTTAATTAGTTTCAGATGAGCAGTTTGACTCATTATTAGACATTACCAATTAACGTTCAGTTCTTAAAGGCACAAAAATCTTTATATTGCAACAATTATGATTTTTAAGAACACAAGGTTAATTCCTGTTTTGGTTACTTTATTAATTTTTGACTGAAAATGTTAATAAATTGAAGCTAACAAATGAAGTTTCACAGAAAAAAAAGTAAATTTGAGGTTTAGTAAAACTGCCATTAGAAATTTTTTGAGCTGTTTCATCCATGCAAAGAGAGTTTAGAACAGCCTAGTTGAATAAAATTCATCTTATTTTTCTGCCATGTACAAAAAGGCATCTGAATCTTGTTTTCTATCATGCCTGATAAGAAAAAAAAACTAATGCACCAGATAAGAAAAGAAAATTAATGCATATTACAGGATAAAGATGCGTTTAATCATGTGCGACTATTTGGCTATTTGTAATCTGGAGTAGAGGATCTTGTTAAATAGTTAAATAGGTTTGTGTGTGTGCATATATATCATATGTATTCATTTATATATGTATGTGTGTGTGTGTGTGTGCGTGTGTGTGCACGCGCGCATAATGCATATGTATGCAAAATAAAATTTAGGACTTGGCTTCAAAATAAAGAAAATAAAATGCATGATTATACACTCACCCCCCACCACCACCACCCTCCTCCCTTGAAATGCAATTTTGCTTTTGGCCAGATGCACACATGAATTGTTGTCTAAAGTTAGATCAGTCAATAGAGCATCATGCCTGAAGCTGTTACTTATTGTAATACCCATGACTATTATTTTAACATTATTATTGTTATTGGTTTTGTTGTTATTATTATGAGATTAACAAAATATGTTATTATATGGCACATTATGTAGTTGTAGCAATGGAATATCTTTTCAGTTTGGACAATCGTTCGTGATTTCATATGAATAATTCAGGTCTGGCCTCAGCCAGACTTAGTCAACAGTGGGACTGTGAAGAATTTCTATATGCAACAGAAGAGACATCTTTTCTTCCTTGATGTGAAATACTACCTAGGGAAAAAGAATGGTTGAGGATCAAGGTGGATGCCTATGTGTGATTGCAGGTGTCTCACACTCCAAGCCTTTCTCACTGATGCACTAGAACTACATTGAAAGAAAGGCCTAGTGTGTACCTGCACTACTAAATATGTTTCATATGGCCACACCTCAGGCTTTTGTCCCTTTCTTCCTGAAAAGAAATTGTATGGTAGGAGTCAGATAAGCAGTGGATCAAAAGCAGCTTTATGAGATTTAAACATCATGAGATTTTTCTGTATCTTCAGATATATATTTTTGTGTTTACAGTGCTGTGATCAAAATATTTTTAAAATTCAGTGAAGTATATTTCAAGTGTAACCTACTTGATAGTATCTAGCAGTAGCTACCAGATCAACTGAATGTATAAGTAAACTTGTGAAACACTTCAGCCACAGTATATTTACTCCACATACAGAGAAGATACATTATCAAATACTACAATATAAAATAAAACTATAATTATAAAATTATCTGCCTACTGTTTAGGCATCATGTCAGCATATATTGTCTATATAAAATATCTAATTCAAGAAATCAAGCACCATTACTATGTTCCAAATACATTTTAGAAATATTTTCACATCTTGCATGCTAAACTCAGTTTAATTTTCCCTGCTTAATATGCCTTAAATTGGCACTTAATTATCCAATTCTGTGGTAAAAACCTGAATGGAAAATAAAATGAAAATACTGTAGTCTTCTGGAGTAAAGACAAGCAAGAAATTATTTCTACAACTTCTGAGAGTGGATAATTCCCACATCTCGTTTAACATCATGTGGCATTGACTTTTCTTAGGTTTAACTTTCTGACAGAAACATTTTGAATCAGATAATTCGTATCAGCAACAAGCAGAAGTATAATTAAGTGAGAAAAATGGAAAAAACCTAGAAAACTTGTCTCTTAAAATGTTGAATGGTTTTAGGCTTTTTTGAGGGGTGTGAATTTTAAGACTTCACTCAGTAATGACTGATCCAGATCTCAGTTGGAAATGTCATTGTTGTGATTAATTGATAGCCATAATCTACTTCATCGAAGAATATAATTTTAAATAGAAAAGACATAGATAGAAGCCAATTAGTACCATGGTAAATGATGAGCAATTTCAATATCAAATGTCATTCAGGGTCTTGTTATGTCATGCCCTTCTTTTTATATTCTTCTCTATCCTCCCAAGCCTGTCCCCATTTCAGTCTTTCAGTATACAAAATATCATTATTTTAAAGATTTCTGTGCAATTTAAAACACACTAGTGCTTAATTCCTTTAAGTAAATGAAATAACACCAAAGATGAAGAGAAAGCAGCCTTCTAAAGAGTCAGCAAAGGCCTACAAGGCTGGTTGTATGCAAACACTAAATTGTGTGTGGAAACATGTGCAAAACTAAGAAAGCAACATCTGAGACCAGGGCCATGCTTGCTGTGTAGCTGTGTGCCCACAGAGGTGTCAGAAGGCAAAGAGCTTGTATTCCAGGATCCAGCCTGCAGTATTTCAGCTTTTGTTCACAGGGTGCTGGATGCCACATGACAGGTAATGGAGTTTATGAAAGGTCTCAGAGAAGAACAGAAAAACCTCTCAAAAAAAAAACCATACTAGATAATTTTGTTGTTGTCGTTTTCTTTGGAATTTTGTGAGATCTCCTGTGTTTTCCAGAGTGTCCTACTGGGGACAGTGTGGTACCAGAATCCATCAGTGTGGCCTCACTTGCAGGATCAGGGCTCTATTTTATGAATATAAATTGATAATGCTTATTTACTTACAAATCAGCATTTAACTGACATTACAGCAAGCACTAGGCAAGTGTTTATTAAATATCAATTAATTTAAACAGAAAGATTGCAGGTTGTATAAAATAAATACATTTTCGATTATATTAAATGCCTGATTTAATGAGCTACATATTTATACTTATTCTATTCAACATATATTACTTTTGTAAATGCAGGCTTTACTAGGCTGGTGAGGATGGATGAAGGATTATCAAGGTATTACCTTTTATGTATTATGTGACTCTGGATCTTGTTTTTCTGAAACACATAATTCACAAGGGATTTGGGGACATGTAGAGAAGACATGACATGTATAACAGACTGATATATTTAAAAGTATGCATATAAGAAATGAAGAAATATTTTCTTATATACTTTTTTTGTCTCTTCTACTATTCTCTTTTTGTAAACACTTAAGGCTAAAATTTGTATCAAAGTGTAAAAAAGATGCCGCGGGACAAAGTTAGTAGCACACTTAAAATGGAAGACAGTCAGAGAGTAAGCATAGTTTGCTTGTACTAAAATCATATGTGTATTGAGGCTCAAAATCTGGCTTTATTTGCATTTTTTTAACATTCATATTCCTCTAAATCTGTTACAAATTGTCTTATGTTTAAATGTATTAGAACTTCAAGATATACCTCTGATTATATCCCTCTTGAGAGCATAATTGGAGAATTTAAGCCCAAAATTTTCCTTTAGATCATTTATCTCTAATAACTGTAAATTAGATGGGGAGAGGTTTTGAGGAGACTCAAGAGCTGCATGAAATTACACAAACCATAATATTTTGGGGAGAGTTTTATCTCAACCAAATATAGTTCATATCCTGAATATTGTTTGCACTGGACTCTCCGACCTGGTATTTCATATAAATAAATCAAGTGATTGCAAATTTAAAATGGAAATCCTGCATGACTAGTATTAACACTCTTCGAGCATTTGTAATCTTGTTGCTCTCCTCCAATTTCAGAAGGAGGTCTTGCAGTGTGTAACCTGACTGATTGTCAGGACATACAATCAGGAAAAAGCTGAGTCTTCATTAATATTTCCTCCAAAGATGACTTTGTGAAGAATCCATCTAACACCAATATTTTAAAATTCATTTCTTTTTACCTCTCAAAAGCATTTATGGCTGCCACTTGTCCCTGAAAACTTCTCTTGTAGGAGAATGGACTGTAAGCAACCCTGTCCCTGATGAGTCCCAGTTGTGCTAATTATCAAAGGGTGGAAACAGCTTTGCCCAGTGAGGATGAGTGTTATAAAAGAGTGGGGCAGCAGGTTTGAGGATAGTCTGCTGGGGATGGAGCTGGAGTCTGCTGGCCAGCCAGCCAGCCAGCCAGCCAGCCAGCCAGCCAGCCAGCCAGCCAGCCAGCCAGCCGTGCTTTGAGTAGGAAGCTGATAATATCCCTCTTTATGTGTCCAAAAACAACATTTCTCAGGTCATTTGATCTTATAGACAGTCCTAATCAGATAAGTCTATTAACTGTCATAACAGGCAGGGTTAGTTTGATCATAGATGATCAATTATATCTCTAACTAACATTTGGTTTCTGTGTTAAGTGTTTATAGGAGCAACATAGATTTGCCTGGGTTGCCTGGAAATAAAGTGTAAAGGTGCAAACCCTTAGGCCTTCTCTTCCAAAAATATTCAAAGAGCACACTGACAAGATGGTGTACATAAGCTACTCTTATGCTGTTTGTTATTTTAGGTATCAGCTACTTTTCTCATCCTGCTTATTTCTTCCTCCAAAACATACCTGTTTTTCATCTCCAGGTACTACCTTCTACATTCATTAAGTTGTTTCTCTTCAAGCTCACTTGGTTTTGTGTGGTTTAGGATGTTTCAAGGTTTGGTTGGGTTGGTGTTTTTTTTTTTTTTTTTTGTGGTTTTTTTTTTTTGTTGTTGTTGCCTGTTTGTTTTTTGGGTTTTTTCTCCTGCTTTCCTTTATTATAGTGGTGATGTTTGTTTATTTCAGTAAGGAAATTGGAGTGTATCTAAAAGTAAGCACAAAGATACTCATTTAAAGTTGAAAACAATTTTTTTCCTATAGGTCTCACTCTCATCAGGAAGTAAGAAATTACTCAGTATAATGATCTGGACTAGACAGAAACAGCTGATGTTTCAAAGCCCTTCATTTGCTAGTACAAAATAACTTGTATGAACACCTACTGATACATAAATAAAATGTACAATTCCAATAATTAGAATGAAATGGGGGGTGTTTTAAACGCTTAAGTAATAATTTCAATATCTGGATAATGTTAACAAACATTTTATCATATTCTACCATGGTATCCTAATTAGTCTAACACTTATAATTCTTTTCCAGCAGTGAACGATGAAACATCGCAGAAGCAGATGTTACACCATGTAAGTTGGCTGCAATAAAGTGTTGCATTTGCATGCGTGTTTTTGTGTTTCTAGTGATGTAGCAATACTTTTAAATTTATAGCCTCCATTTCAAATGAACAGCATCCACGAACAACACCGAAAAGCCATTTGTTACTTCTGGCTGCATATTGGAACCTATTCACTGACGTTTGGTTAATATGCCCTGTGTCCATCGGACATACATGAAATCACAAGATGTCAAAAAGGAATGTTTATAAACTAATTTGCATTACTTATGATTTGTGCCTGTGCAAGAGGGAACACATCCATATTTAGTCTAGGGGGGTAGAAGGGGAGAAACTGGGGGTAGGCGTTATTATTGGCTCAATTCCACACATACCAAATGTGAATACTTATGTTCTTCCCACAAAACATTAATTTCTTCACATACTGTAGACTTTATTCTTTTACCAGGTTCCAGATAGCAGACAGCTCTTGTTTTTCACTTATGTTTTCCTTTTAACAACAGTCATTAATTTACTGATATGCTGTCTATCAGAACCACATCATCTTGATTAGAGCTGTTATCCTAATCAAAAGGCTGATAATTAAGACTATCCATCTGTAGAGTTCCAAGTGCTAAGATGAGCTGAAGATCCTAATTAAGATTATTTAGGTGTTACTTAAATGCCATCATTTGATTCAGCTAATCATACCAGCAGGTACATTAGATTTGCATTAATGTTCTGCTGAAGCCAGCAGCTCTTTAAACAGATCAAAAATGTAGATTACAGGCACCATTTTCAAACATCTTTATATCAATATAGCACTGAGACAATGCATTAAAGTAAATGGAATATTGGAAGAAAGAGGCAATTTCAGTGTTTCTCAGTCTGCTTTATGATAATCAGTAGAGTATTTAAAATAAGTAATCTAATTACTTAGTTTGTGTGTCATAGCAGCTCCAAGCTTAAGTTTTCACTTGTGCTTTGACTATATACTGTATGGATGACTTTCAATTTAATGTGTATTTTTCTAGCCTAAATGCAATTGTACCGTGTGGGGGAGTTCATTAGTTCCTGCTGATAAATTATTAGATAGGTAGTTTGCAAATAAGTTATTGGAGAAGTCATAATCTTACCTAATAAGGAAGTCATATGAAGCTGAAATTCTCAGAGTCATAATTTCATGTTTAAAAGGGACATATGTTAAAATGCTTTTCTTTTCTCCTTCATACAAAAGGTAAATCTATCAAATATTCATCAGAATTTTGGGACATTATGATTTTATAATCAAAACAATTAAGTTTCTATCTCAAGTTTAACCTGTAGATAAATCACAGTTTCTAGGAAAGAGATCAATCACTATTATTGTTAGTAATGTGGAGCCAATACAATCCAAGATCTTCATGCGGGCATGTTCTTTTTCTGCCTGAAGATATGAGAGACAATTGACAGACCACTAGACTAAAGCCTGTTTTATGAGAGGTATTACCTCAAAAGCAAGGCACTGGTTCACATACATAATAGGCTGGACATAGAAGAGGCCATGAGTGAACTCCAGAGAGAGGTCAGCCCCTTAAAAGATTACCATAACAGCTTTAAATATATATAAATAAATCTATTCAAATACATGTTTTATCTAAGACTCTGTTCACCTATAGTAGGGTAAAAGGTCATCTTTCTTCTCTCTTTAACTACCTAATGAAGATGGAGCCAGGCTCTGCTGAAGGTACATTCTGTTTGGAGGAAAGGCAATGGACACAAAGGAACTCCAATTGGACACAATAAAAGCATTCACTCTGAATATTACCAAAGATTCCACCCTTGGTTGTATGCAGAATTTGACTTGACAAGACCCTCATGTCTTGAGCTGAAGCCTCTTTGAGCAGAAATTCACTAATTCAGTCCATCAGACATAGCTCTTTTAAGAACTAGAGGACGATTTGATCTCTGGAGTTGAATCATTTGGTATAGAAAGTGTCTAGGCTTAGAGGTCTTCTAAATGCCTGAAGTGAAAAGAATCATCCTTTTAGTCTCATTCTGTTTTTCAGGAACATATTACTCTCACACGATTTGTTCTGGAGGATAAAAGATTCCTGTAGATATGCAGTACTCTTCAGTCCAACCAAGTACTTAGCATGGTGATAACAAAATCACGTTGCTGAATTTCCTTTAAAGGAGCATTTGCCTGAAGATAAATTGGACTTCACTACCTGGTTCCAATGAGAACTTGAGATTCCAGAGATGTTTAAGAATAATATGCCCTCAGTAGTGTAAAATACTGGCCCAATTCACAGAATACAGACATAGTCTTTAGGCATAAAAACTATCTCAAAAGTAGTTTCTGAAATATATGCTCATCATTAACCTGTAAAAGTGAACATTGAGTTTATGAGTTTAATGTTTTTAAGGTTCCTTCAGGAAAGCTACACTCAGCAATCATGTCATGTAGAGAGGAAGAAAGAAGAATATGGGTGTGATGTCTAAGGAGAGAGGGTTAATTTGGGACTTTTAACATTGTATTTTCTTGCTTTGAAATGTTGTTTTTGCCGGTAACTCTGAAGCTCTACCCTATATTTTTCCCTATTTTTGATGGTTTTGCAAAGAACTTTGCTTGCAAGCTTCTGATGCTATCCTTAATTTTATGTTAACAGATTCTATTATATGAAATATGCCCAGCACCGATTGGAGATGGACGGAAATTTTCAAAGAAATTATAGCAATTACACCAAAAGAACAAAGATATTACAGTGTATTTTAGTGGTTACATTTAAAGATGTGAATCATCTTTTAAAAAATCCCTTTTCTTATATTCTGTTTTATTTGCATATAAACAGACATATTCACACTGAA
Organism: Phainopepla nitens; assembly: GCA_013400175.1. Classification (NCBI taxonomy): domain Eukaryota; kingdom Metazoa; phylum Chordata; class Aves; order Passeriformes; family Bombycillidae; genus Phainopepla; species Phainopepla nitens. The sequence goes on from VXBQ01015955.1 coordinate 695,269, forward strand.
TTTGCATAGAAATAGATGCATTCAAAACATCTTTACAGCAATCATGAAATCACAGAAGTTACAGATGAAACAGTGTTATTAGTTCTGATTATTTTAACTGGGCATATATTTTTCTGAGTGATTTTTGGGACAGTTACTGATTTTACACACCATTTTGCACCTGCATATTCAGACAATGGATTTAAATATTTAATTTAGATTCTGCACACACAGCAGGCAGTAACGCCTGAGTTTTCCAGACTGCACTCAGGTTAGGAGAGAATTTCTAGAGCATTCAGCATAAATGATCTATGTATTTAATTTTAGAGTCTCTGAATATTGGGAACAATTGGCAATCAACACTGATGAAAAGTGTCCCTTACACTTTAAAATCTTGCCTTACACTCAAGAGGACACATTCCATATCAGGAGCTTAAAGCTTTTGCTTTAAATATGCCAGTATCAGAAACACTACACTTATAGTTTCTTAAAAAGTTGCCCAGGCTTAGAGCTAAGACAATTATGCCTTGCATACCAATGTCTCACAGCATACCACTATTTTCTAAATTTTTAATGTTTAGGGGTTTTAATAATGTATTTATTTTAAAATTATCTCACTGGTTGTCAATTGCTTTAAATAAGGTCTCTGTAGAGAAATGGGTAAAATGAGGGTGATCTTCAGAAATAGGAGTTATGGATAATGAATCACCAGGTCTACAACATTACAACTTGTCTTTCTAGTATTATTTTCATGGGTGGATAGCAGATTTATTGTTTTTCTTCATGGAAAGAAAACAGCATGCCTATTACTAGCTATCTGAACATTTTACTCAGACCTCCTTTCAATTAAAAATGCAATAAATTCTGGGAAGAGCAAAGCCAATATGAAGAAAAAGATTTTTATTCCATAAGTTCTTAGTAATGTCTTTGCCAGTTAACAAGTTTTATAAATTGATGGAGGAATTTCTCTCTAAAAAAAGTCATGATTTTGCTCAAGATCAAGGAGGAGCAATCTTTCTAATTTTTCTGTTACATTTACTATAAATTCTCACTTTTCTGAAGGGACGGTGCTCTCCTATAGAAATGATGAACTGTAAAGTGTTTTATTTTGTGCTGCGAGGAAACAGAATTCTCTCAAACTCTTTGACCTAACAACAGGGCTTTTGTTAAAGAGTGAGACCTAACCAGATACTTCTATTGACTGGTGCTAAAGAATCTTCTAAAAATATAATGTCTATTTACTGCACCTGGATACTTCCTAAGAAATGCCTAAAACACTTTTAATGTTATATTTTAAGTTTGTGGTTTTAAGCAATATTTCCTGTTCTGATATTTTATTCATGTTGTTAATGCTAAGTTGATTAGCTGTCACTATAATTTCTTTTTGGAACATATTTCTTTAATTACCATTTCATATTTGTGCAGCTTTTATCAGTCTGAAGCCATAAACCTGTTATTGTTTTTACTACACTTGTGTGACAGTGGAAATAAGATAAACTGTCTGCAAGAGTACATATTCAGTGGAAAACTGCAGCAGGTGGACCTTAAATCACAAATTTCAGAAATTCATGTGTGTAAGACTTAAGAAAATGGGCTCTTGAAACTGATGGAAGTACATATAAATAAGAATGCAAGAAATGCTCCTGATGTGGGGCCATCTATTTAGTCCTTCTTTTAGAAGTGTTAGTATGATATGCCATTTAAAGCTAGTAGACAAGCCTGGCTACAGCAGTCCATTTCCCTTGGAAATTTTATCATTCACAATCATTAAATTAAGGATGTTATAAGGTACATTCCTATGCATTCACTTTAGTACCCATCTCTGGACTTATCTGTGAATTTGTCTAAACCACTTTAAAACCTGATGATATAATTTTCACAAAGTGCTGCAGCAATAAATTCCAGAATTGTATTGCCTCATGTTTTAAGTACTTTTAAAATGTTTATCTTATACTAGCTTCAGTGACAGCCCCCTATGCTAATTAGCATGGGATTTGGCAAAAAAGCTTTCTGTTTCAACTTACCCACTAACTTTCTGGTCTTTTGAAATCTTACTAATTAGCTTCTCCTTTTCAAATTAGTGTCCTAGCCTTTTCAAATTCTCCTTAAAATGTAGGTGTTCTGTTCCCTTATATGTTTGCTGCCCTTCTCTGTAACTTCTCTAACTCCATTGAGTCTTTCCTGATGGGCAAGAATAGCTCTTAGTAAATGTTGATATAAACATTTTAATTTATAAATTATAAATATTTTGTAAAAGAATTAACATTTCCAAATAAGAAAAAAAAAATTCCTCAGGATTCCTCAGTTTTTTCAATCAACTAAATATCAATTTATTGGGATGAGGAGCTGATGACCACCTGCAAGCTGAAGGGAGCTAGTCCTTCCTACAAATTACATATTCTAAGAAAACTAAACCTGGTCTGAGGGCTCAGATCTATAAGAGATTTGCTGAATTCAACAACTAGATAGGAATGGCTGTAGCAGTTCCATGCTCCTGGGCTAAACCAGGACTGAGGCTGAGAAAATGTTCCTGACAGGCACAACACAAATATTTGGACATGGCCAGACATGCCACGCCACCCTTAGCTGCTGTCTGTCTTCATGCACTCTGTTCTCTTAGCTCCTTATCGCTCTATTTGACCACACCTGCCTTCCAAACACACCTTGATACGGTTACTACCCTATGTTTTGTTCGTCTGATAAACATTCCCAAATAAGTATTGCACCACCCCAAAATATTTTTTACCATGCATCCAATAATGTCTCACCCCATGTAGGCAGTAACATCCCTCCATTCAAAAGATGCTTCAGGGAGCTGCTGGAGATGATGGTGGTTCAGCCCATGGGATTGGATGCTCCCCAGAGACAGCTCCAGGAGGGAAGATGTTGAGATCCTGTGTCTCTGGTTACTGGGTTGCCTTGATCTGCTGTCATACAACTCTACTCCTTTATATGTCTGGAGAATCTTTTGATAAGCTGGTGGTTCTCCTGTGTTATTGGAGAAGTCTTAATTAGCTCCCCTGTGGTGGGCATGGAGTAGCCAGGGAAGGCTACTAGTTTAGTTCCTACCTGCCTTTTTTCCTCTGTGCTCTTTTATGTCTTGAGGCCAGCTTTTTATTAACATAGCCTAGCAAGAACCTTAAATATTTCCTTACACCACAAAAATCTAAGATATTAGATGTCAGAATATCTTGTGGCATCTCAGAACCACTCACCACTCATGATGACTTGTAAATTCTGGAGTCAGCATACCTCAAATTTCATGAACCTTGCTCTATGCCAGTGATAGTTCTGAATGTTGTAAGTAAATATATTGAAAAACTTTTGTAACTAAAAAAAGAGTACTCTTACAATCCTACTTGTTAATATTTTTTTCAATTAGATTATAATCAGAGCCAGACTTTGTTATGCATCTAAACAAAGCTACTTGCTACTTCTTCCTACGATCCAGATAAATTTTCTAAATTAGATCTAAAGCATGTCAAATATTTGCTGACAGTTCATCATATCCTATGCAAGTTCATTCAAACACAGGGAAAAGTACCATAAATACAGAAATATAGTTCATTTTAATTTTATTTTTTTTAGTTAGTAATATAATATTGTCCTTGGTTTTTTTTCAGGCTTATTAGCATAAGACAAATATATTAAAAACCCTTGAGATTTCAGTTTTCCTATTATTCAAATTTTTTGTGCAAATATTCATGGTGTGTTTTATTTGTAGAATGTGGAAAATCTGTTGCAATCTCCACCAAGAGGATACTACTAGTCCTCGATTACCTATCTATCAAAAAGGTCATTTCACCTGAGGAAAAAACAACCAAACCCCAAACAAAAAAAACCTTATAAAGTTTGAAGTAGTCTTGGTTTAGAGAAATGAGGACATGTGAACTGAACAATGACATAGTACACTGATATTTTACAGCATTTCTGATTTGCTTTTTCCCTCCTCATCACTTTGTTCTTCATCAGATTTAAATGAAGATGAATCTTAGCAATTCAGTTCCTTAAACAGTTTATCCTATCACTTTTCAAAGTAGTACTTTTGTCCCTGTGTTTATTACTGAGTTATCATTTAGCAGAATCTGTTTTACTGACACGTTTAGAATTTTAGACTTCAGGAGCTTCTCCAACATGGTGCTACAATTACAAAACCCATTAGAGAGAATATAATTGCTGTTAGTGCACAATGTTTGTAATATATATTAGGCATCAGATTACCAAAAGGCATACATATTTAATGAACTAACTCTGAATACAAGGTTACTAATGATTAATAGCCTGAAAGGACACAAAAAGCAACATGAATTTTCCCCAAGCCATTATATGCTGCTAAAAACATCTCAGAAATTATGGGTGAGGAAGTAATCTGATGGGGCAGTGAAAGTCAAAGGAGAGAAACAAAGTGTTCCATGAAATTATATCTCAATGAAGATATTCTATGCAGTATAATTTCAACACTAGATTACCATGAAACATTATGAATTGCAATGTAATGCTTTTAGTTAAACTAATGATAATTTTCTGCATGATCTTAAAGACACTTTTTTCACAGACTGCCTGCAGTGTTTTAAGTGCAGAGCAGAAAAAACAGTTTGGCTGCTCAGTGTGGAATACCCAAATGTCATAGGGTCTGACTGCAATCTGCTTATATTTTGAATGGGGAGAGTAGAAATCTGCTTTCATATTCCTTCTAAAAGCTATGTGTTTGAAAATGATTAAATTTGATGACCACTGTGGGGGATAGTTAACTCATGTATAGTCTATTACTTTCCTTACTAAAACCCGAACATACTTAAATAAGCCTGGGCAGTTAGTAACCAGTGCTAGTCCCACATTTGAAATCCTTGGATGTCAGTGCCTTCTGATCCTTTCTGCTCTTTACTGCCATGATTGCAGGAGGTGGAGGGGGAAGTAAAATTGAAAAATAGCAGTGTGAATGAAATAGTTTGTTATGTTTCCTGGAAACTTTTATTGAAAGCAAGGACTACGTTGAACTAAACTAAATGTCAGGATGGATAGAATATTCAGTGGTGTGTAACAGCAGGATAGGAAGACACACTTGGACTGTGTTTCATTTAAGTCAACACTGGATGAGACTATGAGCTTCTGATGGTGCCACTTTACTGTTACTTACCCATCTGAGGTGTTATTGAGCTACATTCAGAGTGGAATGGCTGGGAAAGTGTATTAAATATGAATTACTAGAATAACATCTTAAATATAGTGATATTTCATGGTTTTTAGGTACATGTACAGTTCCTGGCTTGCAGTCACCCTGACAGAAGAAATCTATCATTTGCATACACCAGGTTATTTCACAAAACAAGAAGACAGACATAAAAAATGATCTTGATAGTTCTGGAAAATCCATTATGTAAAACCACTCACAGAATATACTAGCAAAAAGGGTCATTAAAGGAGTGGTATAAACAGTTTTGGAAAGCTAATCTCTCATCTAAGAAGAAACAGGTCTAATATACTTGATACAGAGCAAATATAAACAAAGAAGCCTGGCCTTCAGTCTTATGTGCTATAAACTGAGGTGCAGCAAAGATTACAATGCAATTAATAACTGTGACTTGAGAAAACAGCAACTCTGACTGGTTGCCAGAGTTATATATTTGTTCTCCATGCACAGGAAGGAGTTCTGTCAGGTGATCTGTTAATCAAAGTGACAGGTCCTGCTTCCTTTCTCACTGACGTTAATGTTGATGCATTTCTTTTCTGATATTTCATGTGTTTCTGCATGCCACAGATAAGAGTTCGCCCACAAATTCAGAGCTTTTTCTTGCATATCATCTGGGTGATAAGCATTTAAGCTTTCTTTGCAGAGGGAAAGCTGATTCTTGTTGATAGTATGTAAGATAAATGAGGCAAAAAAGTAAGCATTAGTGAAAGGTTCTTTGTTTTTAAGCAGACGTTCCATTGACCATGTAGCCAAATATAAATAAATAGCAAATAAGAAAATTCTTTCATTTACCACCATGTCAATTTTAATGACAAAATGATATTTAACATTTGCCTTTATATGCTATGGCCAGCAGTGGATGAATCATTGCCTTTCCAACGCTTCTGTATCATTGCAAAATACAGCAGTTACTAAATTTTGAGGGTTTTGAATTTTATCTTTCCTTACTTGTAGGTATATATGTTGAACATCCATAAACAAGAAGGATTCAAGGATAAGGTGTAATGTTAAAAATTGAACTATTAAGTTTATTATAACATGGAGTACTGAACTTTTGGAAGAACAGAATAACAGAAAATTACGCATTATAGAGTTTCAGGTAAAACCATTAAAATAATGGATGCTTTACTTTGTATAAAACATCACATTGTCCAGCCAGTGACCCAGCTCCACAAAGCCGTTTGCTAATTCCACCCCGCCCCAGCAGAGCTGGGAAGAGAACTGGAAGAATAAAGGTAGAAAACTCAGGTTGAGATAAAAAACAGTTAAATAGGAAGAGTAAAAGCCATACACACAAGCAAGGAAAACAAGGATTTAATTCACTGCTTGCCATGTGCAGGATGTTCAGCCATCTCCAGGAGGGAAGGGCCTCAACACACATAATAGTTGGGAAGATTCATCACTCCAAACATCCCCTCCTCCTCCTTCTTCCCCCCCACCCCTCTACTTTATATACTAACCAGGATGCCACGGTCTGGAATATCCCTTTGGTTAGCTTGGGTCACCTGTCCTGGCTGTGTCTCCCAACCTCCAATGCTCCTTCAGCCTCCTCGCCAGCGTGGCAGTGTAAAAAAAAACAGAAAAAGCCTTGGGTCTGTGTAAGCCCTGCTCAGCAATAACAGAAACATCTCCATATTATCAACCCTGTGTTCAGCACAGACCCAAAACACAACCCCATACTAACAACTGTGAAGAAAATTAAAAGGTAGAAATCAGTTTTGATATTTCAATTTGTTACACATGTATGCATTAATTCAATCAAAATAAGTAAATAATTTCTTAAAAATAAATCATTAGAGTGCATGTTTTGGACTTAAAAAGCTAATTTAAACTCTGTATCATATGAATTTTTTAGACCTGCAATCTACCAGCTAAATTATTCAGACACTTAAAATAAAAGCTAGAGCAAAAATGTTTTTTTTTTCCTATGGCTTGATTTTTCCAGTGTTTTCTATGCTAAAGTTTAAATTAATTAGATTTTTTTATCCATATCATTTGACATACAGTCAGCATTGGGTAATTTCTAACTTACACAAGCTTTCTTAACTATCTTTTTCATGCAATCTGCTCTTGCATGTATAAAACTTTTCTACTTTTGCAATGATCTTGGACGGATGATTCAATTTCGTTTTTCAGTACTAATATTCAGTATTTCAGGTTTCTATTGCCAGGTAATATTCAGTATAATAATGCATGGCAAGTGGTATGTGTAAGTTGATGCCTGCCTCAGAAGGCACCAACAGGCATTTGGGATTCAGGACATTTCTTTTGGGGATAGTCCTTTTGGGCAGAAATAGTGAGGAGACTTCTTCCTTAGTCATAGCTGAATTGTCATTATAGACCAGGAAGTGTGGCATGAAGTCTGGAGGGATGATGGGTGAAGTCACCACTTTACTTTTTAGGGAGAATTCTTATATCTGAATATAAGATATTCAGATATCTTCAGAATAATATGACAAAGATGTGCACACAGAATCCTAAACTGAGCTAGTTGGTGAGTAATTGAAGAAGAAAAAAACAAGTACGGAGTATCCAGTGCAGTCACATAAGGCATTAGCCTTTATGCAAAACACGTTCTCAGCATTGGTTTGTGTTTCTCATATCTCAGATTGCAATCCTCAATTAGTATTCTCAAAACTTGAAATAAATTAGCTCACTCATTAATAATTTTCTACTAATACATATCTGTAGAATTTCTATTGTCCAATAAATTTAAAATGGATTTTGCATCTTTCCCGTATGTACAGGTTGCATTTCATTGACAACTTCAACTGTTTACATATAGTGAGTGAAGTAAACTGTGCCTTTTATGCCTTGATGACAAGTGCCCCAAAGACTATACCCTCTGAAAAATTATTTGTAAAAATTATTTATGCAGTCAAACTAAAGAAAGTACAAGATTTTAGCTGTGTGTCTTTTTATGTTTTCCTTTTCTTCTTTATCCATTTTGTTTGTTTAGGTTTGGGGTTTTTTTTTTTGTTAATTTCTTGTTTGCATACAGTGCTTGCTCTAGGCTGTTAACATACCTGTACAGGTAGAGCAAAGGTACTGTTGCTAGAAGTGCCTTGCAGCATGTGTCAGTCCTGACCTGGAAAGCTGACCTCCTCTGTTCAGAGGGGTGTGCAACTTGCATGCCCATGCAGCCTCTGCGTTGCTCTTAAGGTTGACAGCAGCAGCATCAGTTGTGACGGTGCCTTTTTGATGTGGGCTAGGGTCCAACAAGAGCACAAAGGAGAACCTTAGCTTATTTCACACAGGTCACTAAGCCATAAGATACTGACAAGTTTTGGTTGCTGTTGACCTCGGCTAAATTTGAAATAATGACCCAGAGGTGAACAGGCCCATATCCCATTACCACCACTCAAAGTCACTCAGAACTTTACGACAATAACATCTTTGAAGACTTTTTAATTTGCTTGAGCATGAGTTTCCCCTCTTAAACCTGTGGTGAATGGGTCTAATCAAATTATGTTTGCTCAGGCTATTATTCAATAAAATCTTAAAACCCTCTGGAACTTTTCCCAATGTTTTCTATTGCCCTCTTCCTCATCCAGCAGGCAATGTGAAAGTGAGTTATATTTGATAGCTATTTTTGTGACCCTTTCAGTATTTGATTTCCTGTTACTGGCTTATGAGAATCAACCCTGCAATCAGATCATATACTAGAACACCAATCAATTACTAGCTTTTATTTAATTGTGATATGTCTGCTGTCTAAAACTTTGTTAAGGGCCCAAAATTAGACATCAAAAGGGAAATACAGGACAAAACACTTTTCAGAGGCTTAATTGAATAAGTAGCAACTGATTCTAGTCTTCACTAATATATATTTAGTTAACTATTTTTTAGCTGAAGCATCATTTCATTATATTGCTTATTTCTTATCCATAGTAACTTACAAAATCTGTTTCTGTTGCTGTTATGATAGCTAGGAGAGCTTCGATTCCTGCCTCTTCCAATTGCACTTATTCTCTACACAGCTTATAAAATGTACATGAAATTATATTCTACATAAAAAAAATATACCCACTTCCGACAAAGAAATTCCAAGGATTTCAGAGAAACACTTAAAAATTTATTAGTATTCAAGAGAAGCTCAACTGGTAAAAGGAATCACTTATCATTACAAAGTATACCACAGGGTGTATCTGTATCTACCAAACTTTCTCAATGGATTTGTAATGACAAAGCCTGAGGTAGTTTCATGGTTCACATAATGCTGATTGTTGGCTGTTTGGAGTATTAAAGAACACTTCAACATGGACCAATCCTCTGACTTGCCACTGAGTTATATGTAGTTTAGGTATGCTTCAACTCTCCTATGCAGAAATTCCAGATTGAACAGGAGAAAATTTATTTTCTAAAGCTTTCATGAATGCTAGATATTCTGTGTCTACAGTCCCCTGTATGTTTATGTGTTAAATATACTATGTTAAACATTAATTAAGTGAGGTTTTCTCTAGAAAATATCATTTTGATCCCCAACAAAAATAAAGGCTCATTTCAGATAAGTATTGTTATTGGTCTTCAGACAAAGCTGTCTTCAAGAAAGGAATAAGCCTCACCATTTTTGTGTCAATCAACTTGGCCTTTGTGGGGGGCTAGAAAAAGTTGAACAATCTTTGCGCAAAGTTCTCTGCCAATTCTCTCAGCATTTTATTAATACTGAAATTGAAGCAGAACTAGCTCAGGAGTACAGGATGTCTAAATTACATGCAAATAAATTATTAATTCCCAGGGTTAATTTGCTTCTTTTTTAAAGCTGTACGCTAATGGTTTTGTTCATTGTTATTTTTGAATGGCTAGGCAGAAAAGACAAACTGTTTTGAGGGTGACAGTTGCTTGCCCAGCCTGGATTTACTGATGAGTCCTTCCAAATTTTTAGAAGGTTTAAGGAAGGGACCTCATGAAGTTCAAATCATGCATCCAGATTTTCCTTTTATCTTGATTCTGACAAGGCAAGTAAAGTCATAAAAACTACATTTGCCAACATTTATAAGGCTTCTATTACATTTAAAAGCTTCTGTCTTTGACAGTGAGCCTGACTGAACTTTTCTTATCAATTTATCTTTATCTTAAACCTGACACAGACATGAAATGAATCTGGCATACCAGCTCATTGATCGGCATCTAGTGATACATTGCAGGTGCACAGCATTAGGAAATAAATACTGCTGCTGAAACAACCAGAGTTTATGTAACCCAAGGAAAAGTAAAATGTTCTCATCGATGTTATCATCTTTCTTTTTCTTCCCATAATTTACGCTCCTCTTTTAACTACCATATTTTTGTCAATGATTTTCAAAATTTTTTCCTGTATTTCAGTTGCTGTGTAGTTTGATTGTTGGGTTGAAATTTGACTCTAACTAAGCCTTCTGTTATAAAATAATTGCTAATATATGGCATTGACTTAAGAAAAAATCCAGCACTTCAACTATGTAATTTTATTAACCAGCTCCTGGAAGCTGTAATAAATGGATTGACTGTACTTACCCTTTTCTTTTTAACAGTGACAAAGCTAGTTTTATAACTGTTGAACTCTAAGCTACATTTGCTTAACAATAATAATATCTTCTGACTGAGTAAGGTGGGATTTCTGGATTTGACAGTTTTTTGTTGTTTTGGTGGGTTTTCTTTTTTTGGTTTTTTTTTTTTTTTTGGTGGGGGGAGGCTTGTTTTGGTTTCATTTTTTTAAAAGAGACAGTGTTTATAAAAGACTACATTCCTGGCAGCAACAAAGTAGAAGGTATCTGCGGTATTGGCTGCTTTGCAGCTGTGGAAAAATTTAAACAGTTAAGAAAACACAAAAAACACAAACAGCAAATACACAATAAAGCCTATGGAAAAAGTGAGAGATGGGATTGTCTGTTAGTTTGGGCTATTTCTTCCATACATGGATGGGTTTCTGCAGGGGCAAAAAATGACTGATTTCTCAGTCCTTTGCCTAACAGGTTTCTTTTATGCTGAGCAAGTTCTTCAGTATCTTCAGGTAAAACTCAAAAGCGTGAAGGGGAAGTCTTCATAACTGCCATAAAAATGTCAAAACACTCTCAGAAGTCTGAGTGTTTAAAATCTGACAAATAAAATAAAATCATAAAATCAGTATTTTTTTTTTGGCATTCTGTACATTCTATAGTACTGTTCATAAATAAGTAGCCCATGTTCTGAAACTGGTGCCCTCCAAAGGTGCAGCTCAATCAGATAAATCATCTCCTTAACTTTTGGCATCAGGTAAGAAAAAAATAAGGTATTCTCTGACCATGGTGAAGTCAATCAATATCAATGTTATTTTAGCTATGCAAAAATCTTTGGATAAAAATATAATTCAGTGCATGTTTATTTGATTTCCTCAAAAAATCAGTATCCTCAGTGGTGATACTGATCTATCCAATCAAGTTTTCCTCGAACATTTGCATATTTTTTCTACTATAAATAGTTTGAACATCTGCAGCGGTAATTTATAAACCTCATTTATATTATTTATAGCACTTTTTTATTAGTTTAACACTAGTCCTTTAAAAAAAGAATCCACTGAGATGCACTGGAGAACTTTAAAATTAAGCAAGTTGTCCAAAAAATATTTGCTTGACAAAACAGAGAAACCACAAAGTAGTAAGGAAAGCATGAGAAAATAATGGACTATAACTCAACAGACATAATGGAGTTAAGCACTAAACATATCTTTAATCATGAAAATGCAATTGTGTATCTTTATAATATTGAAGTCAGGACTTGAGGTTTGATTATTTTCCCTGTATTTTTCTGCTTTTATTTTTAAATTTTGATATAATAAGAAGGAATCTATCAATGACAGTCCTATTTTTGTTGGTTTTTTGCCAGTGACTCTCTGAAAAACACTATATGTGAATCTCTGTTTCCTTAAGGAGCTGTTTCTTAGGTCAAAAGGACAGTATAAATATCTCAATGTTATTTAAAAGCTTTTAAGATAAAAGAAAATGACTATGAAAAAGTCTGGATTTTTTTTCTCATTCTGAGTTAAAAATTAAATATAGCAAGGTGTTACTTTAAAAAAAAATCATTGAGATCAATTCTATATTAAAAAAAACAAACAAAACCAACAAAAACCCATGAGAATTAAGTCAGAGTTGTTATATCTTCCTAGTAATTCCTCACACATTGCAGGATAAAATATGTAAGTCCATTTCTACCTGTCTGAATTAAGTAAATTTATTCCACTCAAATGATTTGAAAAGTACATGCTTCTGTACTACTATAAATATTTAAAAGTTTTCAGTTTACTTGTTAAGACTGAACAAACCAAGATATTTCTGAAAATAGTTCAATAAGAATATACCAAATAAATCATAAGGTAACCTATTATTCTCATACTGAGGATAAAATTAAATAAAATTGAAGCATATTATACTCTACAAATTGATAACTACAGAGAGTTTTAACATTTTTATGTGTTTCATAATGAGTGAGTAGGTAAGATAAGGTTGGTATAAACAAGTAAAACAAGCTCTGCACTGTGGGCTCTCAAGCTTTCAGGAGCCAAATTTAGTAGTTCTTGACAGGCTACTTCTCCACCCATTCATGTTTGAGTATTAATATTGCTAGTTCATTCCTCAGCCCACCTTTTTTCTAAACTCACAGGAGAAAAGACAGTTTTCTTGTCATGTCTACAAACTTAACAGAAGTCATCTTTTAAAGACAATTTTTTTTTTTTTTACTCTGTATTGGGACCGACCACAATACAGGTAAAGACAGTGTATACAGAAACAAAAAAAAAAAATTCCTTTCATAATCAGAATAGGATTTAAAATTCCATAGAGATGTATGCTTAAGTTTGACAAAACATACTCAATAGGTTAAAACATTGCTAGGTCTGGAGAAAGATTTTGTTTCAGATATGTAAGAAAAAAGATATGCCTGGGAAAGACAGCATGAATGTGGCAACAGTGTCCAAAGCTCTGCTTATAAACAGCCTTGAAATAATGTCTACATAAATGGAAAAATCAAAGAATACCACCAACTGTACTGTGGAAAATGTAAAGAATGATTTGGAAAAAACATTACTTTTACAACAAAGAAAATAAATAAATAAATAAATAAATCCCAATATCTCTCAATCTACTAGATGCATTGTCTGGGATTAAAAAAAAAAAAGTGCAAAACAAAAAAACCCCATGTTTACAAATATATTTTAAAAGGATCTGTTTTGAAAAAAAAAACTATTTTGCAAGGAAATAGGAGTAGGAAAAGATGGGAAAAAGGATTGGGGAAAAAAAGGCAATATGTGTTTTTGAAGTGTTTTGGCTCCCAAATAGCATATTCAATCAAAAGCATCTGACAAGCTCCACATTGGAATCTTCTGCTTGTCAGTGAGAATAGTGTGAAAAAGAGAACAGTTAATATAATCAATTCAGACTTTCAGAAAGTCCCTCCTGATGTTCAGTTAAGGAAGCCTAGTGCTATCACTTTGTTCCAGGAGCAAAGCCTAGCAAAGATCAAAAACTGTCTGAATAAAAGCTTAGAAATGGAAGACATGGAGACTTGGAATCCATAAATATCTTTAGGTGGTTGGTTGGTTGTTTTTTGTATGTGGGGCTTTTTTTTGTTTGTTTGTTTTTCTGAATAAGGAAGGTAATGAATTTCATAGAATCATAAAATGGCTCGGGTTGGAAGGGACCATAAAGAAAATGAGGTTCCATGCCCCCTGGGCGAAGGCAGGGACACTTTTCCCTAGACCAGGTTGCTCAGGATCCCATCCATTCTTGCCCTGAACACTTCCAGGCATGAGGCATTCACAGACTTCTCCGGGCAATGTTTCAGTACCTCACCACCCTCACAGTACAGAATTTTCCTAGTATCTAATCTAAAACTACCCTCTTTCAGCTTGAAGCCATTCCCCCTTGTTCTGTCATTGCATGTCTTGCAAATAGTCTCTCTCCATCTTTCTTGCAGACTCCCTGAAGGTACTCGAAGACTGCAATTAGGTCACATCAAAGCCTTCTCTTTTCCGGTGTGAACAAACCCAGTTCTCCCAGCCTTTCCTCATAGGAGAGATGTCACATTTCTTTAATCATCTTGGTGAGCCTCCTCTGGGCTCACTGGAATATAGGTCAATGTCCTTCTCATGCTGGGGACTGCAGAACTCTACACAGTACTCAAGGTGTGGTCTTACAAGAACAAAACACAGGGGTAGAATCCCCTCCCTTGACCTGCTGGCCAAGCCTTCTTATGATGCTGCTCAGGAAACAATTGTCCTTCTGGGCTTTCAACACACGTTGCCGGGTCGTGTTCAGCCTCTCACCCACCAGTACCCCAAAGTCCATCTCGGCAGGGCTGCTCTCAGTACATTTATAATCCCAGCCTGTATTGATACTGACGATTGCCCCAAGCCAGGTGCAGCACCTTGCACTTGGTCTTGTTAAGCTTTATGAGATTCCCATGGGCCCACTTCTTGAGCTTGTCAGGTCCTCTGGATGGCATCTCATCCATCAGTTGTGTAAACTGCACCACCCTGCTTGGTGTGATCTGCAAGTTTGCTGAGGGTGCACTAAATCCTTTCTTCTGTGTCATTAGTGAAGATATTAAATAACATTAGTCCCAATACAGAACACTGAGCAAAACCACATTTCATTGATGGGCATCAGGATTCTGAGCTGCTGACCACTATCCTCTGGATAAGACCTTCCAATCACTTTCTAATCTGTCTAACAGTCCACCCATCAAATCTATCTCTTTCCAATTTATGGAGAAAGTTATTGTAGGGGAAAAATGTCAAAGACTTTACAGAAGTCCAGATAAATGACATCTGTAGCCCTTCTCTTGTCCACTGATGTAATCACTCCATTGTAAAATGCTTTTTAATAGGAAATGAAGTTTAAATTTCAAATGAAAGAAGTAATGCAATGATTAGTATACAGACTCAGTTGATAATTTCCTTGTTTCGTACTTGTGTCTATAGTTGTCCATTACTACCTTCTAATTTAATGTACAGAATATTACAATAGTTGGAAAGGTTAACATATGGGGGTAGCAAGTAGTTTACAGATAACACGATTTTTGTTTACATCACTTAAAATCAGACAATAATTAATAGGATATTGAGAGGATGTAGACAAACTAAGAGAATAACTCAACAGAACATATTTAGTACCGACAATGTGAGTCAGGTACACACACTTTTTCCTACACTTTGCCTGTTTGAGAGCTGGAACTGGCAGAATGAGTATTTTGTCAAAATGTATTAGTACAAATGAAGGTTGATATAGGGAAAAAAAAAGGAAGGTATCAGTATGATTAATTTATCTAAAGTTGTAATGATTCCTCAGTTGAAATACTAGATTTCATTTACGTCAGCCAGTTCAAATATATTGAAATTTTGATTTTATCTGCATATCATTTTTTAAGAAAATTATTAGGGCAAGAGAAAAAATAGTGTGAAAATAATGGTCTTATTTATGCAAGAGTGCACAAAATTGAAGAGTACCTTAAGGAGACATATTGAATAATGGATGGCATATGTTACTGTATGGCAATTCAAATCTTCTCTCTCCCTATTTAAGTATAATGTAAGATTATAGATATAAATTGAACTGTGAAGTTAAAAAATTAAACATTCCACCAGACATTATATCCTTTTAATTAACTTGTTTTAATTATTACTACAAGTTACTAGAGGCTATGAAACTAAAAAGAAGTAAAATTAATATTCATATGATTAATACAAACATCTATAGTGTATTACACAGGCTTACATATTTGTACATGTATGCCTTCATGCTCTGGGGAATAAATAAATGCAAAGTATATGGAACAGAATTCACACAGTTTTAACCAACATATGGTCATGTTTCTGGTCACAGTGAAAGCAGGAAATATAACCATGGACCAATTAATAATTACATTTCATCGGGGTTTTGCAAAACATTGGATGTCCAGGTCAGACCTATTAAAGCCTTTGGAAAAAAAAAATATATATATGTGTGTGTATGTGTGTGTGTGTCGGGGTGAATGGTAATGATTGATTGACTTTACTATCTGAACAGAAGTACATCTACTTACATGTCTACAGCATAGACCAGCTGAGCTGGCCACATAAAGCTCCTTTAACAAGTGCTCTAGTGGTATTATACATACTTTCCTAAGACACTTCGAACAGGCTCAGTGAATCTGCTGAGATCCTTATGTCCAGGTCTTGAGGAGATTGACAGGTACAGTTGCTAAGCTTCTCTCCATCATATTTGAAAAGTCATGGTAGTCAAGTGAAATCTCCAGTTACTGAAGAAAAAGGAAACAGCACACTCTTTCTTAAAAAGGGTAAAAAGGAAGATCCTGGGAACTACTGACTAGTCAGCCTCACATTAGTGCTCAGTAAGATTATGGGACAGAACTCTCTGGAAGATATGCCCAAGCATATGCTGTGGATGATATGGAGATGATTTGAGACAGTCAACATATCTTCACCAAGAGCAAATTGTTACTAACTCATTGGGTAACCTTCTATGATGGACTGACTGCATTGGTGGTCAAGGAAAGAGCAACTGGTGCCACGATCTCGAATTCTGCCAAGGCTTTTGGCATAATATTCTTTGTTCTAATTTAAAAAGATACAGATATTACAGATGGACTATTTGATGTATAAGAAATTGATTGGATGGGTGGGTCCAAAGAATGGCAGCCCATAGCTCAATGTCCAAATGGAATTACTAAAATCTGCTGTCTTTCAGCAGTCCCTGCTGGGGCTGATATTTTTCAAAACCCTTTTCAGTGACAGTGAGTCTGCGTCCTCAGCCAGTTCACAGATGCCACTCTATTGAGTGGTGCAACAGAAAGGGATGCCATCCAGAGGGATGCTAACAGGTTGAAGGAAATGATTCTCCCCTTCTACCCGACTCTCTTAAGATGTCACCTGGAATACAGTATGCAGCTCTGGGAACCCCAGGACAAGAAAAACATGTATCGGTTGAATGGGTCCAAAGGATGGCACAAAAATTATCAGAGGACTGAAACACTTTTATAACGAAATAACGTTGAGAGAATTGGGGTTGTCCATCTTGTAGAAGAATGTGCTCTGGGGAGGCCTTATTGTGGCCTTTCAGTACTTAAAGGCAGCTTATGAGAAGGAGAGATGAGTTTTTCCGGTGTCTGTATTATAAAACAAAGAGTAGTTGTTTTAAATTGAAAACTGTAGATTTAGATTAGATCTAGTGAGGCTCTGGAAAAGGTTACTCAGAGAAGGTGTGTGTGCCCCATCACAGGAAATCTTCAAGGCCAGGCTGGATGGGGCTTTGTGCAACCTGGTCTTGTGAAAATCCCTGCCCATGGTAGGGAGGTTGGACTTGGTAAGATTTAAAGAGACTCTTTCCAACCCAAAACATTCTATGATTCTATATGATCAATCAAATACAAAATAAAACAAAACAAAATCAAAAACAGCCCCCCAAACAAAACAAAAACTCAGTAGAATAGCATAGCGCTTGCTTGATGTTACATTGTAATTAGCAGATAAGAAATACTTAAGCAACCAAAGACCTAAATACTACAATTGTAAAACAGGAGAGTTCTGTTAAAGTCTTCTTTTTATTGTCTGTGTTCATTTTTCTAAGAGAAGATTTTAAAGAATTTTGCAGAAACAAAATGAGCTATTTGAGTTCTTATCCTTCCCAGTACTTGCCTAACCTTATCCTTTTTTTTTTTTCCTGGGGTAAAATAATTTCCACTCTATCTGTATTTGTATAATGCATGAACTGTCATTTCCTTGTGTTGCCACATAGAATAGATTTGACCATTTTCAGACTGGGAACAAGTTTTCAGAAAGATTTGTTGTGTGAATTTTTATTTTGTTGTTTCAGAAATCACCTCTTTGTCATTTTCTTGGCAAGTTAATTGAAAGTTGATAGCATGACAAGTGCTAAACACATCCTTTTGTTCTACCATAGAAGAATGGATTACATTTTGTATCTGACTCTTTTAAATAATACCTTTTCTTACATTTTTTAATATGCTTATTTATTGAAATTCAGGTAATATTTTAAGACATAATGCATAATGCAGTACATATTTTTTTACATTTGCTTTAATCACCATATGTCAGCTCTTAAGTTTGAGAGCAAAAATAATCACTGTGCATGAATTCAGCTGTGAAGTGCAATATTTTTTTACCTAAGCTGCTGTTTATATATTTTGGTATATATTTGCTTTGGTTTTCAACAGTACATTTGATAGGATTCACATATTTAATTGTTAGAAAATTTTGCAAGAAAATTAAAAAGGTTAGACAACTTTTGCAATAAATATTCCACATAATTGTAGTCTTTTCATTTGATTTTTTATAGTGGTTTCTACTTCAGGGTTTAAGTTCTTCAGATGTAGTTGGACCAGTGTTCAGTGAAGGAACATATTCACTGCAATGTCAAAGTACTTAATTTCCATGAATCATAACATTATTGTTTCCTATCATTAACAGATTTTTCGTTTAAAAATAGCTTCTTACAAATCAAGCCTTGCTGAATAACAAAGTAAGAGGAGCAGCTGGACTGAGGAAGGAAGTCTTGTAGAAACAGCCCTTTTCGAGTAAAAATGTCACAAGAAATTATCCTCAATATATACTCATAACAAAACTCTCTTTTTAATGTAGTCATATAATTCTGATTGTTCTTTATTTTCTTTTCCCAGACATTTTTTAACAGGCAGCTATTACAGAAGCACACACGTGTCTTAATCCAGGATCTCCTCTCTTGAGCAGTATGTGTTTATGAGTGAAAAGCAGGTGCTCTCCTTTGTGCTCATCACCATTTGGACTGCTTTCAACTGATAATGCCTGTAAAAAAGTGAAGAACACCTGCCATCTTTATATCAGAACTGGTATAACTAGTCATATTTTTAGTTTTATTGCCAAGAATATCTTGTTTCTTGAAAGCTTCTATTGGACTCCCCTACCACTGATGTCAATCTGGATCAGTCCAGCTGTACAGTCAGCATTTCTTGGCAGTATGTTGTGAGAAGCTGGCTGTACATGCTCTTTGTCTTTGAAATGCTTAAACTACAACTTAGGAAATAACTCATTTTGTTTTTCTTCCCTTTAACAGAGTTTTTCTCTATTTTACTGTTATTCTTACCAGTTGAGTCTCATGTGATTTTTACTTATTACCTACAATGCAAAGAACAGTTCTAAGAATAATCTGTGGTTATATTGCTGAAGGGTTTATCCTCAGATATGGATTGAATTCCTGATTCTGGTATTTTTAGGTGGTGTTCAGCTACGTACTGTAAACATCTAAATGTTGACTTCTGTATGTAAGTGGAGTCCCTCGATTCTGTAGACTGAGGCTCAATTTAGTTGCATGTATTTCTATATGCATCTGGATTCACCTGAGGAGTCTCAGGATATCTAAATTCATGGTTCTCAGAGATATAACTCAGTACCACAGCGAGATTTGTACCACAGTAGAATTTGGGAATGGGGAGAAGGCCACACTCTGAATTAAACATCTATGTGTCTACTGCTAGAAGTTTAAGCTTCCATTATGATCTGGTGAAATATAAAGTTTGATTGAACTGCTTCACAGCAGTGTCTATTGCCATCTGAGAGGTTCCAGAATATCTTCTCTCAGATCCTGATTCCAGTATAAGTCTGCTCTCCTGAAATATCTACCAGTCCCACGTGGACATGTCTGATAAAGTCAAGTATCTTAAACGACACGAGGAATGCTGGCATGATCATCTCAGTGGGATCTTTACAGTCTATGATCTACAAATGAATTATTTCTTTTTAGAATAAAATATGTAATTAAACATCTTACTTTTATTTTAAAGAATATCAGTAATCCTTTGCTTACTCACTGGAGTGTCAATATGAGATTGAAGATAGATTAATTAATACAAAATCTCCCTGTCTCGCAAAACTAAGTATTTCCATCCTGGATCATATTTCATAAAACTGTAGAATGAATTTCCCCACGTAAATCCTGAAAGAGGAATTGGTTATTATTTAGAAGTAGATGCAACTGTTATAATAATTTATTAAATATTTGAAAAAGCAAAATCAACTCTCTTTTTCCTCATCTGTGTATCAATCAAACTTAGGCAAAGCAGGGATATATTTCTTTGAAAATTATCACTTGTTTTCTTAGAATTAACATCCAAATTAGATTTTAGACTCTTTAAAAATCAAAATATAATTAAAAGTATTTTGTGACATATTCCATTATTTGGTATATACAATATTCATGGAGATGTTGACAAGCCAGTTTAAGCCAGTAGGCTACAACCTATTTATTTAGGCATTTTACAGTACCTATCTGTTGAATAAGTCATATGGGCAAAATCTATGACTGTCTTGATAAAATTCTTAAAATGAAAACTCAGAAACTAGTCTGAAAACTTAAGACTCTTAGTCTTTAAAACTTAAGAGTTGCCCAGAGCCATTGGTTTTCAATGATCAGCACAATTTCCTCTTCAGTGCATAAAAGTTTTTCAAAGTATTTCAATAGGAAACTTACTAACATTATAGCATATAAAATAAATGTCAAAGTTTTTTTTTTTTCTTATTTCATTTTCCAGAAAGCTCAGAATTCTAAAGGACACTGATGAGGAGGAAATGCAATGATGTGTGAACTAAATCTGTTGAAAAGGCTTAGAAAAGTCCATGTACAGTAAAACTGATGGTAAAATTAAGGTTAGTAAAACTTGGATCCATTAAAATTTCAATCAAATTTCAAAATAAAAAAGTTTCTCCAGCTGGATTCTGCTCTCACACAGTTTTGTTCCCTAAGAATTGACTCTTTCCCATGACACCCAAAATGCTACCGTCTGCCTCATATTTGAGATCTTGATTTTTCTCCAAGGTTAAACAGCTCAGTTTAATTTAGTGAAGTGCTGGCCAACATCAATCAGCTGTGCTACCACAGCCTCACTACTCATCTACTTCCTCTTACCACCACCTATGACCATGTGGTCCTGAGCCTGGTGTTTGTGCTTTAATCTACCCCACGCCCCCC
The DNA here is from genome assembly GCA_013400175.1 of Phainopepla nitens. Taxonomy (NCBI): domain Eukaryota; kingdom Metazoa; phylum Chordata; class Aves; order Passeriformes; family Bombycillidae; genus Phainopepla; species Phainopepla nitens. The sequence continues at coordinate 716,410 of VXBQ01015955.1, forward strand.
AGATTTGTACCTGTTACCCAGGATCATGCAGAGACATAAGCATCAGCAAAGAACGAGTCATAAAAGCCTTTCAGGAATCACAACAGGGGGTTACAGAAAGTGCTACGGTTTGTGGTTGCATTGCAAGATTGCTGCATGTCTATCTCACTGATTGCAAAACGAAACTGCCATCCAGGTTAGAAATGCACGTGGAATAGAATGACCTATAATGTATGTTTGCTCTGATTAGCAGATTTGTTCTAGAGAAGATCATACTGTTAGCTAACTGGTACAGAGCAAATGTTCTGCTACATATAGCCGGATGCCTGAAACAGAAAGAATGTATCTGCATGCGCATACCAATGTTACTACATACCACCGCATCTCTTTTTTTGAATCAGGTTTAATAGAAGTAATAGGAAATATTAGTGGCTTTGCATCAATATGCACAATTCAAAAAAGATTTTACAAATAACTGCTGTTTTCAGGTTAACCAGGTATTTAAAGTAATGGCATTGGGAGTTGAAAATGTCCCCATTAACGCATTTTATAGCCCTTGCAAGGATTATATAGTCAATGCTTAAACCATGTAATTCTTGAATAACCCTTATGTGGCTAGACTCAGTTTAACACCTGGAAAGCCTGTGAGTCATGCTGTATGATTGATTTCAAGTACACCCAAAATAAAAGCATCCCACTGACAGTTTCACATATCAGTTGCATCATTGGCCATCAGAAAATTTGCTCAAAGTAACAGTGAAGGCTATGGGGACAAACAAACTCTAAGAACTACCAGTCAAAAGGGGCTTCCTCAAACAAGAATAGTACATTAGACACCTGATACCTTAGCCACTTGAAACAAGATATTCATATACACCTTTATTTTATTTGCCATGTTTTAAAGAATACAAATAATTTAGTAAATATGACAAAATACAGACATCATTTTTAAATGGCGAATAAACTCTGGAGAAATACAGAATTCTATTTACCTTAAAAAAATTATTTTTGTACAACATAAACAAAAAAATGAAGTTTTGTGATCTTTCAAGTTTTTTAATGCATAATTACTAACCTGATGTGACAGGTGATATTTGAAGCATAAAAAAAAAAAAGATAAATTTTAAAAGTTCAGGCGAAGAGAAGGATTTTAAAAATTCCAAAAGAAGACTAGACTGGATTGAAGCTAGGTACTTAAAAAATTCTGCAAACAAAGAAATTAACCTACAGACACAGACAAAAAAGACCCAAACAAAAGCCAAATCAAACAAACAAACAAACAAAAAAACAAACCCAAAACAAAACCAACCCCAAACCCAAACAAAACAAACGAAACAAACCAAACAAAACCCCCATAACCATAACAAAAGAAACAAACAAACAAAAAGCCAAACAAAACAAAAAGAAAGAAAAGCAAGCATAAACAAAATACTAATCAAACATAGAAAGCTGAAGTAATTTAGGACATTAATAAAAAGTTTTAAAATTACTAAGTATTTTGTAAGACTCATAGAGTATTTTTGCCTTAGGTCTTCATTTGAGATGGCTTTGCTCGAGAACAGAGAAGTAAATGGAGAAGAGGAAATATTCCAGCAGTATTTTTTGACTCACCAAAGCCAAGGCATAATAAAAATTTTCAAAATGTTTTATTTTTATGTAAAATATCCATTTACTTTTGTTGAATTTCATAGATCAAAACTCCTTGTCTTTCTGAACAATTTGCTAGCAATTTCATTCAACATAAGTCATCAATCAGTGTTCAAGTTACAGATTAATTAGGAAGTGTAACTATTTACAGGATGCACTTTGGGAAATGATTTGATCAAATTCTTATCTCTAATATTGAGATACAAATTTAGATCTAATCTAAGTTTTTAAGAACTTTAACTAGGATTTTAAGAATATAACTAAGATTTTAAGAATTTAACTAGGATTTTAAGAATTTAGCTAGGATTTAATCCTACTTTACACCAATGTAATTAAGAACAGCATTCAGCTTACTGTTTTTCTGAAAAAATGTCTCCCTTGGGGTAGCTTCTCCTTTCCCAATATTGAAGCAAATCAAAGCCAGGAAAGCTGTAAGAATGTACTTGCCTGAAAGGAAAATGCTTACCTAATGCTATCAGCACGCAGCTTGAAGCTACTTCCAGTCAGAGATAAATGTAGCCAATACTCTGGCAATGGCCAGAGGATAAAAACCTTCCAGTTACAAGGGCAGAAAATGCCGTAAGAACCTATCCTTCCTTTTCTTCCAGCCACATAATATCTCACCTCAAGGACTTAAGGTGGATGGCTAAATGATGATAGGGACTGAGTTTCCTCATATTACTCAGATATTCCAAATTTCATATTAGTCTGTATGAGCTGTAGTTTCACACATTTTTATTGGAAGCTATTACAGCTACTGCATTAGTTACTCAGAAATGAGTAATTTTGGTGATACAAGCCACTCTGCAAGTCACTACCTATAGGGGAATTGTATATCTTTAGTCAAAAGGATGTAAACTTATATACACTCAACCAATCAAGAAAAATAGAGAGCAACAATATGAATATGCAGCAATTTGAGTTTCTTTGATGCCAAGTGGGTCAGTACAAGCATCTACACAACTACATCTTTAAAACAATTAATCACCATTAGCATTTTCTGACTTAAAAAACCTAAATCCTGAATCTGACGCAGAAAACAGTTTTGCAAGGGAGATGCAAGAGAGATTTGGCATGAGGGAGACGTAGGCATAGAATCATGAGCAGAATCTAAGAATATAACAGCTGGACATAGAGCAACAAAGACACCAGTTAGACAAAAAAATCTTTCCAAGATAGAAAATAGTTACAGACAACAGACTGAATACCCAAACGTTGTTCCACCTTTATTTTCACAGAAAACATGCAAAATGTAAAGTTTTTTTCTGGGAAATAAACAATTTTAATTACCAAAGTAGAATCTGTTTGGTGGAAAAAAATTATTTTTGGATTGATGGGAAAGTATTGTCTTCATGTTTGTGATTGCCTGTGATTGCCAATTTTCTTTTATTTAAATTTATGCAGATATTATTAGTTCTATTTAATCAGATAGTTGCCTTGGAAATTCCACTTTTTTTCCCTCATTGCTTATTGCTATTGATTTTAATATCAGTACTAAATATTTTAATATTTTAATTGGAATTATCAGAATTGCCAACTTTTCTAGTTAATTTAGAATCTGAAAAAAATTGCTTCAGGTTTTGGAGTCCTGAGGCTATCCAATTATCTCATATATTGAAATACATATAATCATCAAGAAAAAATTAAAATATTTTAGCAGCAAAAATGTCCTAAATATAAGTTAAATACAGCCCTATTTCTAATGGGGTTATTTTTGGTTGATTTTTGTTGTTGTTGTTGTTGTTTTTGTTGTTTTTTTGTTCTGGGAATATTGGACTGATTAGCTATTTCCCAGATTCACTGTTAAAATAGCAGTAGTGTTGATGATTTTAGTAAGTTTGCAGCTGTAAGAGTACATAGATTAAAAATTTTAAAAAATAATAACAAAATTAAAATATAAGAACTAAAAATGGGTGTCCAAGCAACCTGACATGCTTTTTTCCAGCTTTCTGAATTGATCTAATAAATTTAGAGTTGTAGCACTCTAGAAAGGTTTTCATGTTATGATAGTCTCACTCTCTTCCAACTAAGTGTATTTATTACAGATTTATCGTACATTGTGGCCAGGAGTATGTAATACACCACTTTCTCACTGAAAGCAACTTCTCACTGAGAAGTTAGAAAACCTTTGACGATATGGATAACTCAGAGGAAATTAAAAAGATGACTACACTTTTACAATTATCTTGTCACAAAAATCAAGTTACACCTTTAGGCTATTAGATGTTAATACTACATATGAGAGCACCATCTGCAATTTTAAATTCTGTGAATGATAACATCATAAGAACAGTGGTTTGATTCCTATGATATTAGAAATCTGGAAACTTCTACTCTCAAACTTCAGTCAAATTTGGATGAATTCAAAAACCAAGATATAAATATTAAACTGAAATAACAAAAGCAACAAATGAGATTGAGGGTGGGAAGTAAATGAGTAAAACCTCTATGGAGTAGAACTGATGATGCTTTTGTATCAAATTTACAGCTATGATCAAAGTTATTGTAACTGTTGCTTATGGTTTAAATAAGTTACAGTTATCAGCATAGAAGTCTGCCTGCTTGAATTCCACTTCTGCTGTATTTCTCTGCATTAATTTTATTCATCTGCTTGCACATATGATGCTATTTTAATGGTTTAAAAAATTAAACCAGTATCTTCTAATATAGAACTCCAGATAGGAAAAAGAACTAATAAGTATTTTATCTCTCTTTAGTAACTTTAATACCCTTATATGAATTTAGAAAGCACAATGTCATATAAATATTCATAGGTTATACTTCAATATGCAGGAGGAGGGCATACCTTATTTCAGTAATGATAACCTGTCCTATATATGCAAATTGCACTTGAAACAGTTATAAATGGACATATATGAACACAACTCTCCCCCTAGCTCAAACACATCTATGGCACAGACTTGACCTCAGCATGTAAAGAAACCTGTAGAACCTATAACAGATTTTATCCAATTTCAAATTCTCAGTTCCTCTTTCCCAGAAATCCCTTCCTTTTCAAAAAAAAATCTCAATGCTTTTATTTTAAGACTTTTTCTTAATATATTGCCTGTGGCAAGTGCAGCATCCTCACTCACTACATATTAAAAGAGTTTCTCTAGTGTCAGTAATTACTCAAACATTTGCACTTGGGCAGGCAATTCTCAAAACCAGTGAAGTATGCAGATGACCTGGTTTTAGAAGTCGTTTTTAGAAACAGTTTTAGGACCACATTTTTAAATTTAGCATAGCTGACATAACATGTAGAGAATTTTGTATGGCTATGAAAAAAAGAAAAAAAATCTGATATTGCTTAATCAGACTTCAGCAGACAGAGATAAGAAACTGCATTTGAAAAGTCCCAGCTATTTACTCCAAATCATTTAGCTATACTTCGAATTTCTTTCAAATGCTTTATGCTGAATTGTACTGAAAACTGCCACCAAATAAAAATGGTAGTGATAAGTCTCTCTGTCAGTTTATTTCAATGTCAAGACTCCTATCATTCTTGATGGCCTGTGCTGATTTTAACTCGGTGATAGATCAGCATTTGTGCACTAGAGAGTCAGTAAGATTAACACATTTGATTCAGAAATACTGGAGAGTTAAATAAATGCATTCCCCTGATTGCATTTGTGGATTTTGTGTGTCAAACATGAAATGGAACATTAAGTTAGAAGTTAAAGAGAAAAAAGATGCTGTGACAGAAGAATGAAATATAGGATATTAATATCACTGTCTGTAGTTTTTATGCAAAGTGGGCAGGATGAAATTACTAGAAATGGCTTAAAAACTGTCTTTGGGAACAGAAATTTCTTGCTTTAATTCTCAATTTACTTCTATTTTAAAACTTCATTTGCAGTATTTCATCAGTCCATGACTTATTATGAAAGCACATTTATTCATTAACAACTCTACACATACATGTTACAACAAAAAAGAATTACATCATAAATAGAATTTTAATAATTGAAGTATTAACAGAAGTATTGAGTATCATGTTTTAAAAAATACTTTGTTATCCTACTATGTCTTGGGCATCTCTCTGCATATATCTAATTATGCATTTAAGCTTCCCGTGAAGTATTCAAAAGATTGGAAATTCTGAAATTAAATGATGTGGCTGTAAAGTCATTGTTCATTTCATCCTGGATTATGATGTACTCCTTCTATAAATATATCTATTTATGTTCATGTACTCATCTTCCATTCATACTCTTGAGAGAATTTAGAGTGCTTTTTGAATTGTTTAATGAATATTTCTTCAAATTCACGATACTTAAGATGTGAGACTGAGTATGATTTCTACTCCCATAACTGTCCTCTGAAAATTTCAAGATATATATTTATCTTATATATAAGATAAATAAATCAAGATGAATATATATTTTTGTGGTTTTACCCCAGCCAGCAACCAAGCCCCACCTGCTTATTTCCCCATCACCAGGTTGAGAATTGAAAGGGTAAAAGCTAGAAAACTTCAAGGTTGAGATAATGCCAGTTTAATAGGAAAAACAAAACCTATAGGCACATATAAAGCAGAACAAGAAATTAATTCACTGTTTGCCATGGGCAGGTGTTCAGCCATCCCCAGCAGAGGAGGGCCCCACCACATGCAACAGTGACTTGGGAAGACAAATGCCATGACTCCAAACGAACTCACTTTCCTCCTTCTTCCCCCCACTTGATATATTGGTCACGATGTCACATAGTCTGGAACATCCCTATGGTCAGTTGAGGTCACCTGTCCTGTCTGTGTCTCCTCCCAACTTCCCATGTTCCTTCAGTCTCCTCGTTAGTGTGGCAGTATAAAAAAACAGAAAAAGCCTTGTTTCTGTGTAAGACCTGCTCAGCAATAACAGAAATGTCTCTACATTATCAACCCTGTGTTCAGCACAAATCCAAAATACAGCCCCATGCCAGCCACTGGGAAGAAAATTAATTCTACCCTGAGGCAGCTCTCCGGAGCCCGGCTGGCTCTGGGTTCACCCACACACTTTACCAGACGGACCATGCCGAGTGTGGGGAACTGTCACGGCTGTTGTGCTGGAGACAGAACCTTAGAGCCAAGGCTCTATGGAGGCAAACCGCCATGAGGAAGAGACAAAGAGGTGAGGGAAGGCTCGAGAATCCTGTAGGTCCAAAGGAGCTTACCGCCTTTGAAGGCGACAGGATGCCAGATCCCCAAGCACTACAGTGCACAGGGGTTTTATACAGTAGCAAATCA
>VXBQ01015957.1:0-138747 GCA_013400175.1 Phainopepla nitens
GCGGGAGCCTCCTCTGCATTCGCGGAGACCGCGAGGAATTGGGTGGTCGCGGTGAAAAAAAGTATCGGGTTTCACTACGCGCATTCTCCGACATCGGGGACGCGGGCATGTGTCGGAGCCGTTCAGCTTCACTTTTCTCCCGTGCCCACCNAGCGCGGTGCCTTTGTTCCCGGCGGGATAACCGCCGTTAGTAGGTGTGCTTGCGGACCACAGAGGGTTTTTCGGTGCCAAGACTGGCTGTAGCTCTGGGGATGGAGGTTTTTTTCCGATTAAATTTCGGGTTTTATTTTCGGCGAAAATTGCGTGTTTGGCTGATCTTAAAAAAAAGAAAAAAATAGAAAGAAGGCGGTATAATTGCATACTTGCAAAGATGTAAACGTGCTCGCATTTGTGCTTTAATTGCTGTTATGTGCTGTCTAGATTGCAGTAGGTAACTCTAATAGGTGTTAAGCACCCAGGAACACATGGAACTACCCCCCATGTGCACAGCACAGAGGTTGGAATCCAGATTTAACGCAAAGGTAATGCTAGATGTATTTGTCCCTCTGTTTTTCCTGTACTAGTGTAAGCACTGAACAATACTCTGTCTGTGGTATGTGATTTCTGCATGTCTGTATCTTTAGTAGACCTCTGATAACTCATATCTTAACATCCCAACATGCTAAACCCAAAATTATTGTCAAAAAAAAAATCTCTTTTGTAATGGTCACCCTTCCCTAAAAGGCATATTCATCTTCTCTGCAAACATAAAAGGAGTGTTACTCAAATCTTGTTTCTCTAGGTCTGGAATAAGCGAGATCTGGTATTTGGATTGAAGACAAATTTCTTATATGGACCAGGTAGTTTTCCTGACCTTGTAGAAGCTCTTAGAAATCTTCTCAGTAGGACAAAATACTTACTTATATTCTTAAAGGATCACTGACTTTACTGTTTTGATGCAAACCCAGTTAATTCAGTGGAAGGTTTTGAAAGGCTTTAGATTGTATTCCAAGGTGCTACTTTCAGTCAGGCAAAAATACCAAACCATACCCCATACACTTCTTTTCCCCCCTACATACACTCTTTCAAGCTTTTCTAATATGCAACATGGAATTTATGATAGTAGAACAAAAAAAGAAAAATCACGGATACTAAACAGAGATATCTTACAGAAGTTTCTTATAGCTTCACTACTTTTGCAAAATATCTTTCTTTTGAATTCGTAAATTTGCATTTTGAATATATGGGATTCTATGCATATATTCTTGCATTTTTTAGGCCTGTCATATTTATAGCATCTGCATTTTTTTCTTATTAGACATAAATATTTTTTTATTCATAACAGAGAAAGATATTTTACACAACCTTGTCAGCTAGGCTGAGCTTAACTGCTTCTTGAAACTGTTTTGGAGAAGTTGACATTTCACAAGTCTGAAATAATGTTAAAAGCTATCATGTTAAAGTCAACATTGTAGATATATTTCTGTTTAATTTTTCTGATCCTGTACTAGTGAGGTATTAAAAAGCATAATAAGTAGAAAGTCTTATTTAATAAAATCTTACTTCCAAGTTGTTTGACTGCTAGATGGTTTTAGTAGAATGTGGAAGATTTAAATAGTTTTTAGTGTAGAACTATCATACTGTTGTTCCATTCATTCTTATCCTTAGTCCAAAAGTATTTCTGGCAGTGAAAAGTTATATCTGAATATTTGAACTAGAAATGTCATTTTAAACCAAAGGAGAACTATCAAACAGTAAATGATACTAAAATAGTGAAAAAAAAATATATTTGTTATAGTGTTGCCTCCTGCTAATTTATTTTTCATTTACCTTCCATTAAATTGGGAAATCCTAAACTCCTTTAAACTGAAATACTCATGAGGAAAGTTGGAAATAATTAATATAATCCTCCTATGGAATACATGTAGAGGAGCCTGAGTAAGGATGGAGCAAGAGTAAAGATAGTTCAACAAAAACATATGAGGCATACATGCATTGTATCTACAACTTGTAAATGTTCAGGTCTACCCTCTCTCTGTAGTACTTCAATTTATAACATTGGTAGGAACAGTTGATCTGGCATGTGGGATCAGACATGGGAAAACCATAACTTGGAGGTTCCAAAGTTATTGAATTAAATACATTGGAACAGAAGGATAGGCACTCTTTATGAAAGACAAAGAAAGGGTCCAAATAGTTAATGCACTTAAACATTTTAAGGAGTAAAGCCTGTTAGTGCAATAAACTTGTTAAATTTAGGGATGAAGATAAGATAGTGTCAACTTGAGTGAAAATCATTGAGCAAAAGGTAGGAAAAATACTTAACAGGGAGGCAATCTATTATGAATCTACTGATACAGACTGGAGCTGGAAAATAATGCCTACAAATATAGGGGAGAAATAAAGCTAAATCTGAGATTGTGTGATCATGCAGATTTGTGTAATTTCTTATGGGCAAACATCAGTAAAAAGTTCAGTCAATGTTGCTGGGGATTACATGAATTTGAACATGATAGAGGATAGCTCATTTTATGGAACAGATATTGAGCAAGCAAGAGACAAGGATAATTTAGATGAAATTTTAGTAAATGATAGGATAGACTAATGACAGAAAATAATCTTAAATATAATGATTTCAAGCTTTCTTGCTTCATGTGAAGTATCAAGGCAGAAGAATGTAAAGGATCTGTGACTGCAGTCCAGTGTTTCAGAAAGGCAAACTCAGAAATAAAAAACCTCAGTGAGTACTGGAAGAAGAATTTAGATAAGACAGATGCTATTTTATGTAAAATAAAAAGTAAATATTATTGAATTTTTACAGTGGAGAAGAAAGGTAGAAACAAAATAGTCCATCTAAACTGGAATGAAGAATAAGTCCCAGAAGGTAAAACCTTTAAGCAAGTTATTAAAACTAAACACAAAACCTAAAAAGAATGAAAAAGAGATATTGATTAGCAAGAAGAATTCTGCATCAATAATTAGAAGGCATAAAACCAAACTGAGAATGGTCAGAAACCTTGTTAAACCAAAACTTGCACAGAAACCTGAAATAGAGTAAAAATTTCTTGAGCAATGTCAATAAAATAAGACCTTAAGAACTGGGATGGTTGTTAAAGGATGGGGTGGACATTAAGAATAAAGTAGTCCTAAACCAAATAGGTACCAGAAAAGTTGCCTCTGTTTCTGGTAAGAATATATGTAAATTTTGATATCTAATAAAAGTAGGAATAGGGTAAGAGAAATCACATTCTCAGTGTATCATGGCACGAGCATTTGGCGCAGAAGTTTTCTGTCCTAAAATACTGAAAGGATCACCTCCTTTGTAATACACTTAGCACTGATTTAAGGGTGTAAGGTAAGTGAGTCTGGGAAGAATTTTTAGAAATAATTAGAGGTCTTTCTGAGAAAAGATGTGTTAAGATACATATATGTGCAAATATATATGTATATACTATGTAAATATTTTACAATTTTAGTCTTACTGCCTATATTTTAACATGTCAATATTTCTAAATTCAATTCATGTGTATCTATATATTTCTTTCTTTTGTTTTAGGCTAGTAGAAATAGTGGGCATTTGAATAATGCCTTCTACAAACTCATGAATTAAAACTTTTGCTATAAACTGGGAAGATCCAAGTCTATAAAAAATTCCAGAAATTTAAAGCTAGTAGTCAATCAGGAGGGGGTTATGTGTTGCTATTATAAATGAAGTATTTATATAAAGGGAAAAGAAAAATGTGGTTCTTTGATGTATTAAGCAGGATGTTGTAATAAGTAAGCAGGATGTTGTAATTGTACAGGATGTGCTTTTCCATGATTTTCTGGTATATTATGCATAGTTCTAGTCATACATTCAAAGAAGATACTAAAATTAAGCCTAAAGATCGGGGACAAACTATGGTAATTAGGGCATGGAAAATGTGTCTACAGAAGGGAGATTAAAAAGAAGCAATATAGCCAAATAGATACTGAAATGACATATGAGTCCTTACAAATGCATTTTTAGTTAAATGCTAAAAAAAAAAAAAAAAACACAAAAAAACCCACCACCACCACCAAAAAAACCAAACCAAACCAAACCAAAAAAAACACCAAAACTTTTTTGAACTGAAGAGGGATGTTGGCATGCCATCAAATGCTTATATATTTATTATAAAACCTAGGAAAGGGAAGATGTTTCTGACTGTCTGAGACTGGAAAGGTCTTCCAAATAGGTAATCAGGCCAATAAAGTTTTTTAAAATAGAACTTGAAAATAAAAAACTGTGTAATTGAATGGGACCGTTCCTGTTAGAAAAGGGACATGTGTGGCAAGTTGGAAAGGAAAGTGCTTTTTGAAGGAGTTGGAATATGTTTTTCTACACCTATACTGTATCTCTTCTCTGCCTGAGGGCTTACCGCAGGCTCTCAGGTCAGGTAGGATGTTTTCTCCTTTTATTGTATAATTTAGATTCTGAGTTATGTTAATTTCTTTCTTTCTTTTGTTCCACTTTGTATAGTGGGACATGTTGTAACTGCTAGAACATTCTGCAAAGAATTTCTAACATATATCCTCCTATTGAGGGCATCTCAGCAGACCATTTGCAGTGGTCTTTTTTCTCTTCTACATCTCTTTTTTCTTTTTTCCCAAGGAAGATTTAAGGTTTGACTTTTGTTCTTTACTGCAAATTAAAGGTTTTGAGTCAGTAGGCAGTACCACCTAGACTTGTTGTGTAGATCTTGTTTTTTCCATTTTTTTAACTAAATATTTAGTATATTGTAACTCTCAACTGTGAGGATATAGAAATATAGGTAGTCCCTTTCAGCAATATGCTTCTGTTGCTACTTATGAAAATCAAATTCAGCTCAGTTCCATTATCTCAAAAACACTAGCTAAATTTTCAGCATTTTCAGTAGGACATGGAATGGATTAAGTGGCATACTGCAAAAAATCTCTCTGAAATTTCCTAAACTGTTCTGTCATTATACATTAGTTCTGACTTCTCATTTCTCTTATCTCCTTGCTACACTTAGGATTATCAAATATTTAAAATGTTTCCATGTCAAATATGTCCAATGTAAGGTACTAATTTATCCATAATAATTGAAATAAAAGAATTCTGATTTCTTCTGGATCTGAACACTTCCTCTAGGATAGCTTCTTAGTAAACCTCTTTTCCTACTCTACAACTTTCACCAGAAAAACTAATATCCTTGCATATAGGGATAACCTTAAGGTACAAATCTATTAGGCTACTCTTTTCTTTCCGCTTTAATTTTCTTACACTAAGCAAAACAGATTTAACAGGAGAAACTCAGAGAATTACCAGGTGTTTTCTGTCTTAATGGTTGAAACATTCAATAGAAGGAGCAGGCTTGAAATTTCTACACCACATTAGTTGGCAGAAATTTGAATATGATCAGTCTGCTATCCCTCAAACACAGAGACTGACCTGTCTTATCCTTGTTCACTTTGGGGAAGTTAAGCATCCCTTGAGAATTTCTAATGAACTGTTTCTCACAAGCGACAAAAGCAGGGGAAGTCAGAAATTGAAAATCAGGGATTATGTACAAATTAGTCTTCCAAGTCGTTCACTAATAACAGCTCTGATGTAATTCCTAATGTCTTTGAAAAAGATTGCTGCAAGAAATGTTGATCGTTGACGCACATGAACGTACCCAGCAAGAACTTTGGCGGTCTTAATGGTTTCTGAATACTGGATCTAGGCTCTGTAAATTATAGGTAAGACTATACGTATATTTATATATATATATATATATGTTTGTGGAGTTTATATATATATATATATTTGTGGAGTTCACCCTGCATAATTTTAAGTGGATACAGGTGCTTAGCTTTATGTTTTTTCCATTTTAATTTTTTTTTTTTTTGGAACCTCTTCGAACACATAGTAAATGCTACAATAAAAAGACAAATCCTTAATCTGACTTTTTCAAGAAAACAAAGCTACTCCCATGCATTTCTACATCATATGTTTTAACACATATTTACAAAATATAATCATAATACATGTGTCATTTTCACATATTTATGTACACACATTCAGAAGCTGATTCTTACCAGCTTTGTCCTTACTTAAAATAAGTATCAACATTTTTTTACAAAGTGATAATCAAAAATCAATGTTATTTTACAATTCTACCCAAGATGCACTATAACAGTGTTACGATGTATTAAAGGAAAGTGAGGAATGTTTTGTTATGTTTTGTATTTTTAAGCATGTAGACTCGCTCCAGTAAAAGTGCAAAAACCTCAGAGTGAACTGAATTTGCATATTTTGGCTCTTCGGCGTGACCTGAATTTCATACCCCTGGTGGCTCCTCCAGGTCTTCCTAGAGGGGCGTTTTCATCAGTTTCTGCCACTAGGTGTCCCTATATGTGTGCGGGAAAATCCTGATGGTAACATTAACTGAAGGAGGAGGAGAAAAGATGATAGTAAACTTCCTTCATGGTTTTGAGTTCTATTTGACACCTGTCTTGTATATTACAGAAGAGAAAATATGAATGGATTCATGATTGTGCAGTTATATTTCAGTACAAAGTGTTTAAAAAAAAAAATAGGTAATAATGTGCTCTTTGATATTATATAGACTTTTTGATGTTATATAGTCTTTTTTATATTATTTATTTATATGTATATAAAAATCAGAAAAAGTCTTCTGAAAACATTTCAATCTGTTTTATGTTTGGTAAATTTATTATAATTTTTAAAATTATTTATACAATTTGGTATAAAAAATGGATTTTCACATTGTAAACACAATTAATTATGTATGTCAAAGAGTGATGAAGAAACATGTACTGTGATTAGCTTCTCTAGAACATCTTGATAAATGCAATGTTTCAAGAATTAAGAGCCTTTGATGGACTGTACGGCCCTCTAACCCTTACAATTAATTTTTAAATAGATCACTAGTAATGGAAAATAATGTGGTTTAGACCCCAATTCTTTTCATAATCAAATGACTATTAAATGTTATGCAAACATTCTTCTAGTAGGACAGTTGTTTTGTCAAAGTCAGCAGCTATTATGACATGAAAGCTTTTAAAATTATTATTATTGCCAAATAATATTAATAACAAAAAAAACCCAGTAAAAGTAAAAATTAAAAGACATGTTTTCTTTCTGTTATAATAAATAGGATACTTGAACAGACACCTCAGAGTATTAAATAATCATTTTCTCTGACATGAAAAGGCTGCATGTACAATGAGAGCAGGATTATACTGATATTGTCTGGAAAACAGGGTTGTTGAGTAGTGTGTTCTCTTTTTCAAAATGCAAACCTTTACTTAAAAGGAAAGCAAGCAAACAAACAAGCTTTCATCCTTCTCAATACATTCAAAACATGGCTAGAGAAAAGCTACTTTTCTGAACCTGTAATTCTGAGCTTACTTCTTTTGAACTTGTACTGAACAATAGCTCTTTTTGGGAGATGTCAGAACTGTTAAACATTTTACTTCTGGACTTCTGTATCACACATAGTCTAAGAATTTGGAATTATCGAAAGAGGTTTTTATTTTAAAGGTATTTACTCTCAGCGTGATTTTGTTGGAATACCTCTACTGTTTTTAAGGGAGTCATGGTCTTGGTTTAAAACTTGAGTCCATAGTCTTCTAACACAAGAGTGAGAGAGTTGGAAGTCAGCTGCACTGAAAACTTTAATGCTAGTGAACACATTAACAAATCATAGCTTAGTATTCTTCATTAGCTTTGTGTACTTCAACAATGACATGATAATCTGGTATTTGTTCTGGATTTCCATTTGCCTTTTTAAATATAAATTAAACTTAAGTATATCTTCTCGGTTAACAAGATTGAGTTTTGACAGACCAATAAAGCTATGAGACAAATTTATTAAAATGAATACCTGTCTTTAAAGATACTGTGGTGGGTTCCCATAATCTTTGTACCACAGGCTGGGATTAGGCTACTTTGAGTATCTATCACTTACAACCTTTTTACCATAGGCAATGGAAGGAGAAGAACTAGTGCTTTATCATTCAGTATGAAGAAATAAAAGAGGTGATTTGTGAGCAAGGGATATTAAACACTACTGTAGACAAGTGGAAAACACAAATAAGAATCTGTGTTTTATAATCACTAAAATAACTGAGTAATACAAGTGTTTTATTAGTTTACCAGTGAAGCTATGAGTTTCAGTGAAAAATGGGAGTGATATATGTCACAAAACTTCTATATTGGGTATACTCTCTATATAAAGCACAAAGATATCTTGCAAGGCACTAAAGATACATTATATTGATTAAAAAGAAAACAAAGTAATCATAACTGTATGATACACCTTAGTTAAGAATATCAAAATGCCCTGCAAACATTTTTTTATATAATGCAAGTTATACAAGTTATTATACACCAAGAACTTTCTCACACCCCTTGGCAAAGATCAGCAGAGAGTGAGGATCTTCAGAGGAAAAAAATCTGAAGAGCAGTTTATCTCTGCATAGAGGTGGTGTGGAAGTTACGTCTTACTGTAATTTCAGCTCTAGATTTCTTTACATATTCCTGTGGAACATAAACATCCCACAAAGCTGAAGTAGAAAGCCACATGGGGTTTTACTACGTTAATTGCTCTTATGGTGTTACCATAAGTAGCTGCAAATGGCATTCTCCACTAGATATATCTGATCAGGTAGCATCAATCCATAGTGCTGTTCTGTAACCTATGACTTAGAGAAAATAATTTGGAGCGAGAATGTCAGTCGTATTGACATCCAGTGGTAACTGAATAGTGGGAAATTACTTAACTGTACTTGACTACCTGTAAATTTAAACACATGGTAGAAAAGGCAGATGAAAGAGAGGTGAAGGGGAATATTGTCCACAGTCTTTATTTCAGGCATGGAAGGAAAATGAGATCAGTTAACTGAAATGTTGCATATGGAATGTCTAATACCTTATTAAAATTGTTAATTTCTCAGAGCTCCCTTTCCAGTATCTCATCCAGAATATAAATCAGACTCCTAGTAGTGTAAAATGTTGGAAATATTTGATGTCCTTTTATGTCCTGCTTCAGTCTTTTTTTCTTTTTTTTTTTTTAATGCAAATTTATTGCTGAAAATTGTAGCAACACAGAATTTTAGTGAATAAGAGCATCAGTGCCTAAATCATGAAGTCTGCCTCGCCTAGGATGAACTTTAGCTTTTAAAGTCTATATAGGTTCTGCAAGCTTCAAGATTTTTTAAGAAGCTCTCTACATTTACAAAATGCTACCTACTTCTGAAATGCATCTATGCAGTAATAAATTAAATTAAATTAAATTATATTAAATCATTTATTCTACTTGAATAATTTCCCAACTGTTGTAGGAAAAGCAAGAAATATTTTCATAGGTTTATAAAACGAAACTTATTTTTTTAAAGGAGGATGAATACCATGTTTTGAAATAGTTTTACCAGGCAATCGTGCATGGTGTCTGTATCAGGGGCATTTCATCTTAAATACTGTCCTATAGGCAGTGATGTGAGATGGGTGTCTCTCAAGGGTTATTCTAATTACCTGAAGTCTTCTCTAAATACATGTCCTCTCTACTGATCGAGGGGATGTGATGCATCTAGCTTAGTGCCTGTTACCTAACATCAAGTGGGCTTAATACATGCTTAGGGAATGGTCAGTCAGTGTATAAAACTGGAGATACCTGAATATAACTGTAAAGAGATAAAAACATATATAAACTTTATCATCTGCAGTCTTACTTACATAGATGAGGCTTTCTGGGAAATATTGTGCTGCTAATCATGAGGTGGATATTGTGTCAAAATGCAGACTTGCATTAGCAAATTTCTTTTAAAAACTTAGTATTTTGGGAAAAACCCTAAGTTCTCTTCAAAAATTATTTCATATTGTTGCTAGGAAGTGCTTATGAAAAATTCTGTATAACCAAGTTCAGTTTATCTAGTTATATCTGTAATAATATACATTTCCTGTTTGTTTTTCTCTTAGATTGACGTGCATGTATGGATTATGGAACAGCTGTCAGGATTGATGTGATAGCAGACCTTTGTATTAGAAAGGGTTTTTTGTCTATTTCCTTTTTTGCTGTTATACATTGATTAAAATCTCACGTAGGCGCCATTATAGGAAATCAATTTCCTTGCTTTGTTCTTACATTTTCTTATAATAGAAATTCCTGTTTATTCAACAAATTATATTTAATTAAATGAGCAAATTAATTTGTATGTTATTTCCTTTCATTACATATTTTTTTGTTCTTAATAACATTTTTACCAGCATTTTTTATTTCCATACACTTAATAGAGCTCAGTGGTTAACCTTCACACCCAAGATGAAATGGAATAAGTTCCTTTGTTATTCTGAATGCAAAGTATAAAAAAAATACAGAAAAATGTTGTCAACTCTTGCCTATGAAATTTGCAGATGTGACACGATGTTCAGAACAATAACTGCATGTGATTTATCAGTACTGACTGCTGACTGCCACAGTTTAATTTGCTACACTAACACTCAAAATGCTACTGTAAAACGTAGACCTTTTGTTTTGCATTCCTCCTTTCGACAAAAATGGATTTAATTGACTTGTGTGTCCCATGTGTTATCTTCATTCCAAATTCCTAGCTGCAAGAATGTAGTACAATCATGAAAAACCTTCTGACCCTTCTGTATACTACAAGTATGTAATCTCTAGCCATTCAACATAAAGTATGCTTCCAGCATACTTTCTCAAATATGGACTGTATTTCTGAATATCAAATATATTACTTATGCAGAGTAAAAAGTAATGAATCTTCTATTTGCAAAAATACCCCACCTATTATCCATTTTTTTTTTATCATTATGTAATATATAATTTTATTGTTTTTCTTTTTTGCAAGTAGGAATAAGATTTGCATGCCAGAAATATACCCTTATATAATATCCTATATAAGAAATAGCTTTGATAATGCCATATAATTTTTCTTCATCCTTTGCACGCCTGAAAAACTTATTTATTTCCTTGAATACCTGCCTTCAATACTCCTCCACTAAGGATAGGATTCTTTCAGTTGTTTCCATTAATGAAACTGTTAAGTCAAGCTGATAGTTTACTGACTGCCAAAGCTTTAAAGACTTTGCTTAAAGATCGAACATGTACATTAGATAAATTAGCACCTAAGAAAATGCACCACATGGCATTTATTGTTGTCATTGTCATTTATCCCCCTTTTTTTTTTTTAACATAACTTCCAGTAGAAATTTGTTGATAACAACAGATTAAAAAGTTAGAGATTCAGTGAACTCATATATTAAATAATATCTTGAGATAAACTTGCGGATAAGTTCAGAGACTTGCATGCTTAAAGGGAGCTGAGGTGGACTTGAGATATCTCAGAATATAAATGAAGACAGCTCCACTCAGAAGAGCCTTCTGTGACACCTAATCCTGAAGAGGCAAGAAACTGTTCCTGTGGGAGATGAGCTGTTCTCACTGGAAGAATTCAAGCACAGCAAACTGGTACTGGAGCATAATTTAAAGGAGGCTTATCTACTCTAGACTGTCTCTGTACTTAACGGTAAACAGGTGTTAAAAGCTTCCTTAAAATCTGAATCATCCTCTCAAGAAAGTTATTTCTTTCAGTTGACTGTGTCCCTTTATCCCTCAGGGAAAGTAAGTATCTAAAATAATTTACAGGCTTATTTAGGGGCTGAAAGCTAGATGGGAAAAAATCAGGTTCAGGAATCTATTTTTGGCTTTGCCAGAACTCACTAAAAATGAGTAAGCATCCATGCTGTTAACCTCAGTTCTGGAAATTAAGAGAAGCAGCTTACATGAAAATTCTGAACTATTATGTTATGTTCTTTAAAGATTAGCAATAAAAAAATTGAGTTTGAGATTGTGTCTGTGGGAAGTCTTTAATCATAAACCAGATGAATTAGCAACTCTGAGGGACAAAAGATTCTGACACAGACAGAAATTATGTTTGACTGAGTCAGTTTGCTAAAATAAATTTTTTTTCTTAATCTATACCAAAATATTCCATGATATGTTATAATTCAGAACAAGCCTTTGTAAGAGTTAATTAACCTTACATTGTTCCTTCACATTTCCCAAAGGAAGTAAAATGCACATGAGAAATTCACATTTGGTTGCTGAAAAGTTGTATGTCTTAAAAGCAGCTCTGGAATCCAATCTCTTCATTGCTCTGCTGAGATTTTTCCCAGTGCTGGTTTTGACCTACTAACTTTTTTGCAGTCAATTTCTTTTTGGAGCATGGAGAATCAGAAACTGTCTAGTGTCAAATATCTTACTCTTTAGGATGAGTGATGTGCCATATATTCATGTATTATCTACAGCCTGATATATACCACAGAAAGATCTTGTAAGAGGTCTTTTCTCATCATGTCCTTCAATGCATATGGTCCAACCAGAAAGTAATAGACATTATGATGCTTATACAAATTCAGAGAGTGAGGAATATCGCCTCTTGACAGCCTTAACATTATGACTCATTACACCTAACTTGTCCTGATCTCATCCCTTTACATCTTAACCAGATAAAGGCACTTACACTAATCCTGAGGAGGGTGGAAACATCTAATGTAGGGTTAGCTCTATGCTTTTATCAGCTATAAAACTGATTATTGAAAAGCTATTAAAAACAACTGCTATAAAAAGGCACTGACTTGAATAATGGCCCACAGCATATTCAGTCTAAATGATTAAAATTAATATCAAGGAACTTTGGCCTGGGACATTGTAGCTTTTTTTTTTTTTGATATTTATAATATTCTGAAAACTGCTGACAGGAATTTTACTTTGTTTCTTCTTGTTATTCTGTTATTGCTAGTCTGTTGATTGTGTCATTATTCTGGTTTCTTTGTAAAACATCTAATAAGTCTTGATTCTGTCATAAATCTTATATTTATTTTATTAAATAAAACATATTTTCTATGCTTTGGTTAATATCTTGAGTTTTATCTTTTTCTTGGTTTTATTTTTGTTTTTCTCCAACTCTGTTCTTTTGAATTCCTCTGTAGTTTGATACTAAATTCCTGGGTTTACAGGTCATTAAAAACAGAGTATTTGGCTCATCTGTCACATATATCTCATTCAAGGAATAATCCAGGGAGAGTATACCACTCACATCATTCTAGTTTGTTGTAAAATGTGGTGAGACTACTCCTTTCATACTGAAGTTCAGTGATAAGAAATTATGACCTAGGAATTTGATAACATGATTTTAACTTCAAATTGACAGGTTTCAAAATCACACTTCTTACTCAGAGAAAGCATTGTGTGTAGCAGGCTAGGCTTTTATATTCCAGAAAACAAATTATGGATCTAAACATTTAATAGTTTTCCTCTTTTTCATTTGGCTTTTTTCCATAGTCAGTTAGCAATCTTTCAAATTATCCTAGCAGCTTTAACTCAGAATTCCACTTCAGGAATGCCTTTTTATGCTGTTTGCAGAACTCAGTTTGGTCATATAGTATTTCTGCATAACCTTTTCAAACTCTAAACAAGAGCAGGATTTCTTTTTCAGTGATATAAATTAACAATATAAAATGAGCTGTATGAAGTTGAGATGCTTGGCATAGTGTTACGAATGTTAGACAGATCCTTCACAGGCTGACAGCAGTGATCAACAAGGTTATAGTTTCCTTTGGTGACCTTTTTACTAAAGATGTGAAATTACTCAAAAACTGAAGGTAAATGTTTGCAGTTATATCTCCAGGTTAAAAAATACATTTTTAAAGAACACAGAGTTTGCAAAAATCTTGAAAAGATAGTTTTGCAATCAAAAGGAAAATCCTCTTTGGTTTATCAGAACAGAGAGTGCAGATACTATTTCCTTTTCTTCCAGTCCGCATGCCTTTCTTACATTTTCAGTTGAGAATAAGTGATCATAATTATCAGACTCTTGAATATTCTCATGTAAATAGGAACCAGTTCCAGAGACTCTGAAGATTAATGTGAGATGAACTTTGAGATCCAGATGAATTCTACTGTGTGGCATTATATGTTTCCAGCTGATCACTTGTTATGCAAGCTGCTCACCATTAAAATGTCAGGATTTGTAAATGCACCACACTATAATTGCCAAAACTTTTAACTGAGTAAGACTTTAAGATTCTGTTTCACAGCATGGAATTTGCTACTTCTCTGGAATTAACTTCGTGATGAGGATAATTTAGATTTTTTAAATCAGCCAATTAATACGTGCTGTAAAAAATCGAAATATATTCCAAAATAACTACTGCCTAGTGAAAAATACTAAAAAATGGTATTTCCTTAAAAAATTGTACTAAAGCAGGAAAATTTTAATTCTTAAACACATTTTTTTTTTCCTGGAGTATACCCTTCTATTATGTTTCAATATTTTCTGTACTGCAGATATAAGATAGTATCAATACAAGGGCAAATACACGCACTTTCTTTTGCTTTATATAGCCTATGGTCACATCATATCTCAAAGGCAGTTTTGTATCTGCTCCTCTCAAAGATTTTTGGGGTCAGCCTGACCCTTGAATAAGGTTCTTCTCCACACAAAATTGATAGCTTTGTTATAAGAGAAGAAGATGCTTGCAGCAACAGCTCAAGACAAACATCAAGAGGGTGTCTCTGCAGATTGCAGAGTGTGAATGAAAGTCCTAGAGGTATAACTCTTCTATATGGATATATTTATATGTGTGCATGTGTATGTATAGGAGAGAATATAAATATATATCTCCTAGGTATGTCTCTCCTAGATTGTATCTACAAGGATAACTTTTGGGGGGTGGGGCAAGTGTCTGCCCTGCTACCAGGGGTAATGCATCATTCCTTATTCATCTGCCTTCTTTAAGATACTGCTCAGCTAGAGAGGAAAAATGATCATGCAGTTCCCAAGACACAGTGGCTGCATTTGCTCTTTGCCTACAAGCAGGGTATGTGAATGTAACAGTAACTTCTCTACACTCCCCATTAGTAATTTAACCAGAACAGTAAAGAAGAGCCTGCCCTTCTAGATGAGATTTTTGTGCATGCTTGAAGAGTGTCATTCCCAAGACAGAAAAAAAATAAATAAAGAATATGATCAATAGGCTTCCTAAACTGAAAGGTGGTGGGGTTATAAAAAGAAAATTCATGATAAAGGACAATTTTTGAAATTACAGTCTTTACCAAGAATACTGTTGAAATGTCACAAATTTTAACGGAAATTTAGTTAACACTGATTGCAAAGATACTGTAGAAACAAATCCTGTTTCATCTGTATTGATCATGCTGTTAAAAAATTAATCTTTGTTTCTACCATCTTTCAACATCTTGAGTTATTTTTCTGATGGAGTGCTTGAATCCTTGAAACCTAGGTTACCATTGACATTAACTCAATAGCAGTCTGTTGTCACGTGCTTTGTCCCTGCATTTCTATGGTGCTCCTTCTGCCTAATGATGTTTGCTAGTTTAAAGTATACAGGAAGTGCAAAACGGACAACTTGCAATCCTGATATGGGGAAAGAAAAATAGAGCATCAGCAGATTTTACACACGTTTGGATGTGTCTAGTCTGCCACGCCGTCTCCTAGCATGCAATTGGAGCATTTTTCAGCCACACAAGAGTAGCTGTTTTGGAGCTTTTCCAGAAGCTCAGCTTTGAGTCAAAGAGAGAAGTCTACATTTACAAAGAACCATTCACAGCTGTCAGAAGTTAGCTGTCTGTGGGACTCAAAGTACAGCTGCAGTTTTTTCCAGAATACTGACAACTTCTGTGGCAACCAGTCTTTCACTGGTACTGGGATTTCTGAAGCTTTATCAAAAAAAAATGTCAATGCCCTATGCCTGTATATTCCATTTCTGTGGTTTTGTTTCACTTTCATTGTTTTGTATTCCATGACTTACTCAATTATTTTTCTAAAGTTAGGAAATTATAAGATATGAACTTTTGAAATTATATATATATATATATACATATGCTTATTATCTCCAGGGGTTTGGGGTTTTAAACTTCCAGAATGAACAGAAAGCATTAAAATCTGTATTTTTGTTTTTCTGAAACACATAGAATTGTATTTGTAGCCTTTAAGAAGCAGCAGCAGCAATATTTAAACCAAATAGGAGTCATGAGAATGTATCCTCCCAGTTTTGCTACAGTCAGAAGTATATCCTCCTCTTTTTACTTCTGTAAGGATGGTATCTACAGCTCCGTTTCTCTGGCAGACACCCTTAAATGTTCCTCATTTTCAGTTCATACTGAATATTCAGAGAAACAAATATATTCTGGTATAATGCAGTAAAAAGTGCTAGTGCGTTTCTCAAAAATGCAATAACCAGACAGAAAACATTTGAGTTATATAACATTTTCTGAATTATTTTTCTAATCCCCTTCTTTCTTTGTCTCCTTAAAAAGTTTGCATAGTTATAGCAAGGAAATGAAAAGCAATTGTGAACAGAAACCATACGTTCTTATTTCTTCCATGAAGTACATAGTACACATTAAAATAAGATAAAGCAGTATAGGCTAAACACAAACATTTTTTTTAATTATATCACAGAATGTCATCTTAAAGAGTACTTCAAATATTTCAGAACACAGAAGAAAAAAACCTACAATGAAGCCACAGATTTAATCATAGATTTGACATGGGTCAATAATTAAAATTGGGATAGAGTTTATGGCATGTATTTTATGTCTAAAGTAGCTTCAACGTGCTATTTTTGCTAAGTTTTTTTTATTATTTTCTTTTCCTCTATGAGTAAATCTCAGTTTTCTCAAGCTTTCATTTTATATCTGAAAATTTTAGATGTCAGTGCAGAGGTGTCTTACAAACCTAGCCAAGTAACCTTGCCTCAACTATTTTTTTTTTTTCTTTACTTTGTGTTACTTGGAAATAGCTGAAAGCGTTTGCCAGTTCATCCAGGGAATCATTGTTAAAAAAAGTAGGAGAGTTAAAAGGGGGATGACATTTTAAGAATCATGACTTCTCTTTTTTGTGTTATTCCTGACCCTGATCCACCTCACTTGGGTGTTCCGTATCACTTCTAACTTTATTACCCTAGTGAGGCTGACCATGCAGTGTAGAAATGGAAAAGACTCCTGAGGAGCTGCAGTGAAAATCTCTCTGCAATAAGGGCTAGGTGCATCAGTCTGTCAAACAGCTGTCCTGTGTGCAACACAGAAACTGACTGATGTTCAGTGGGAGCATTTTGAGATATCCAGTTTCTCTGAATACATTGATTTTATCTTTAAAATCTCCTGACTTTCTGCTTTAATTTCTGGAGAAAAAAAAAAAAAAAAAGAAAAGAAAAAAACAACTATATCCATGGAAAAGGAAATGACCTGTAAATGCATGCTGTTAGTAGTTTTGATCTTAAAGAAACATTTTTTTTGTGATCCCTTTTTTTCTGGAGTAATAAGCAGATATCACAGGCCAGTGATTTCAGATGTCTCTGTGAGTGTGATGCACAAGATTTCTTCAGGAAGAGTGCCTTTTGGATTTGAATACATTGCCATATTTTGAGTAGTGCTGCCTTGCTATATTTAACTATGCATCAGGATGCCACTCAGTGAAAATTACTTTCCCTCTGCGTTGCCATTGCTTGTTCATTTATAAAGTAGGTTTGGTGGTTTTGTTAGCTTTATACTTTTACTATGGTTTTTCCTCTTCAGTATTTTTGAAGCAGTTCCAAATTGCCCTATTTTAATTATTCACTATTATCAAATCTCTCTAAGCATTTTAACATATTTATAAATGGGTGAAACAACCTCCATGATGTTTAAAGAAATATTCAAAAAACACAGTTGAAAAAGGCTGCAAAAATCAGCATTAAAAGAGAATCAAAAAAGATTTTTTCATTTTATTTCAAAAGGTATCTTAGTAAGTATATTTTCTTCACATCCCTGAAAGATGGAGAGAAAATCCATGTTGACAGATGTGTTCATAGCTCTACCCTGTGGAGCCCAAGACAATCTTTAAACCAAATAGCACATTATTATTGTATGGCCATCATGTTGCCACAGGTTTCTAAGCAGCCTTGAGGCCTTCACTTCCTAAGCCATTGGGAGCTCTTTATCTCATGAAATTTGACATACCCATTTTGGGTAGAAAAGTACTCAAATGGAGTCGACTTTCATCATCTCAGAACATGCAAGTTGTCAAAAGACTTGGCTTCCAAGGGGGTTATGAAAGAGAAGACATATTTCATTTTTTTGGATAATATATTTCACTTTGGCCACTGTTTATGCAATAAAAGTGAAATGCTCAGGGAAAAAAACATAAATCTTTACATGTTATTGCCGTTTCTCTGTGAAAGCCACCCTTGTGCTCTGTTTTCAAGCATGATAAAAAAATGTCAGTTATGGTTAGTAGCAGAAAACTTGAAGATGGAAACATTTTTTATTAATGTCTGATTACTATAGGGAACTTGTTATAATTTTTTAGTCCTTGAGCAATATTTTTATCAAGTTTCAAGAGGTAAATTTTATATGCACAAAGCAAAAATTTGGAGTTGAACTGTTAAAACAGCCAAGACTTTTAGAATGAATATGATAAGTGAGATGAGGGAGAGAATTAGAAGGACAAAAAGTGAAAAAAACTCATGAGCCAAAACAAAAATAATTTAATAAATGAAGAGAAACAGAACAAAGCAAAACAAATAACGCAGAGGCAATTAATCACCACCTCCTCCTACCAAGACTGATATCCAGCCAATTTGCAAGTAATGCCTGCCTTCGAAAAACTATCTCTGCTTTAGACCTTTCCTCATTTCTATTTTTTATTGCCTAAAGTGGTGTTATATGGTGTTGAGTACTCCTTTCATCCATTTGAGTAACCTTCATAGCTGTGTCCCACACCAGTCTCTTGCCCACCCCTAGCCAACTACCTGCAGGGATACAGAGAGTAAGAAACAGAGATTTTAGTGCTGTGTAGGCACTGTTCAGCAGCTAAAAACATACGTGTGTTATCAACGCCATTTAGATCACTAATCTGAAATGGCACCAAGTGGGCTGCTGTGAAAAAGAAGCTCCATCCCAGCCAGACTCATTACAATACATCATTTTTTTTTGACATCAAAGTTTAACTTCTTGAACTATTTTTGTAAAAGAGCTGATTGTAACTACTGTCAAGGACATGGCACTAGTCTAGGTGTATTCTCTTGAGTTGATACTGTATGACAATTGTTAGTTTCCTAACTCACAATTCTACAGAACTAATTGTGGGAAAGCAGTCTGGATTTTTAGGTCATAAACTCTTTTAAGAAAAAAAAATGCCAGGGGAAGAGTATAAATCAGCTACATTGTTCCAAATCAGTTGTAAAACAAAGTTTTAAATTACCTTATTTTGAGAGCAAGGAGTCATGAAGAGTTTCACCAAAATTTGCATAAGATTTACCGAAGTGCAGGCATAATAAATGCATTCAGAGAATCATAATCAAGGACCGAAATTAGAAAATACTCATCAAAACATATACTCAGACAGTTTTGTCTTTATTTCAAGAAATTCCTTTAGAAACTGGAAGATGGTGACTTCCAATGATTTATATGGTATGTTTAAGCAAGTAGGTCCCTAAACAGATGAACAAATATGTACGACTATATTAATATCTACTTATAATCAAACACATTTGAGCACCAAAATATCACAAAATCACAGCATGGCTGAGATTGGCGGGAGCCTCAAGAGGTCACCTTGTCCACCTCCTCTACTAAAGCAGGGCTACCTAGACTAGGTAGCCCAAGGACATGTTCAGATGGTTTTTGAATACATCCAAGAGTCTCCACTCTTGGAGACTGTGACTATATTATGCATCGATAATTTTGTTACAAAGTTGTATCAAAGCAAAAACTTGGAACTCTGAAAAACAGCCAAACAGAAGATTATAAATTGTTTTAAAGTGTAAAATACCCGATTATCTCCATTGGGTATAGTTGATATACATATATTTTGTCTTCAATTTTTTTATGTCAGTAGGAGGTTGTTCCATCAAATGCTATTTAAATAATTTTGGGAGAGAAAAAATAATATAAAATTAAGACCATTTTTACTCACCTAGTGTTTGAATGTCTTTATGTATTGACAAAGTCTTGTCTTTTCAGGGCTACATAAAAGATTGTATGTTATTTTGACTAATCTTTTTTTTTAACCAGTCACAAAGCCACTTTTATAGCCCTTTCTCTTTCTGAAGATAAATTTTAAGACTGATTTACATATTTTCTTTTGAAATAATACAAGAACACTGTTTAGTTAAAAACACTATTTATCAATTTTTATAAGTTTATTGGTTATGATCTTGAAAAGCATTTATGAGGACATGTACTTATCCTCCTGCTAATCTAATTTTCAGGTCATCTGTTATGATGTGACTTAAGATGTGACTTAAGATGAAAACCAATAAATGGAATTTATCCATTGTCTGGCTGCGGCTTATTTTAGAGGTTAGGGTTTTATTTAATGAAAGTATTTTTCAGAAATATTTCATCAGAGTATGTTAGTCTCATTCCAATTTTATTTTCCACATGACATTTGGAAAGACTTGACTGAGCTAGTGATGATGTTCAAATCATAGAAACATAGACTCATAAAGTAGGTTAAGTCAAAAGAGACCTTTGGAGATCATTTCTTTCAACTCCCCACTCAAAACAGGGCCAGCTTCCATCAGATCTTATCAGTATTTTTGTAAGTGCTGCTCTTGACACAATTATCAAGGGATTAATCGAGAGTTTATTTATATCTATGAAGGAATTTCTGTTGACTTGACTTTCAATTAGCCCGGAGTCATTGATAAGAAATGTCTTTTGAGTTCCTTTGAAAATCAGCTTGTACTAGTTTTGAATAATTGAGAATTTTATATAGGTGGGCTAGGCTGAATTTGGCTGGACACTAGATGCAAACCAGAACTTCTCTATCAATCCTTATCCTCATCAGGACAGGGGAAGAAAAAATATAACAAAAGGCTCGTGAGTCAAGTTAGGGACAGGGAGACTTCTCTCATCACTACAAACATGGACAAAAGAGACTTGCTTAGGGAAAATTAATTTAATTGTTTACCAGTTACAATCAGAGTAGGGTAATGAGAAGGAAAACCAAACCTTATAATATCTTCCCTCCACCTTCCTCTTCTTATTGGGTTCAACTTTACCTTTAATTTCTCTACCTGGTCTCCAGCTGCAGCTCAGGGGGATGGAGAACAGAGGCTTGCAGTTGATTCATCCTGTGTTGTCTCTGCTGCTTCCTCCTCCTCAATGTCTTCCCCTGCTGCATTGTGCAGTCCCACTCACAGGAGACAGTCCTTCACAAATGCCTCCAATAAGTATCCTTCCCCTGAGCTACAGTTCTTCAGGGATGACTCCAGCATGGCTCCTTTCCATAAGGTGCAGCTCTTCAGGACCAGACTGCTCCAGCATGGGTTCCCCACAGGGTCACACGTCCCAGCAGGAGCCTGGTCCTCTCTGGTCTTCCTGTAGGATCACAGCCTCCATCAGGCATCCACCTGCCTCAGCATGGGGTCCTTCAGAGACTGCAGGTTCCATGGGAACACCTTGGTTACAGAGGGACTAGTGCTTTAACAGGGTCTTCACCACAGGCCGCTGGGGAATCCCTGCTCCAGCATCTTCCCCACCTCCTTCTTTGCTGAGTTTGGTGTCTGCAGAGTTGCTTGTCTCATATATTCTCACTCCTCTCTCTGGCTGCTGTTGCACAGAAGGTTTTTTTTCCTCCCTTCATAACCATGTTATCACAGAGGTGCTACCATCATTTCTAACTGGCTTGGCTTTGGACAGCAACAAGTCCATCTTGGAGCTGCCTGGCACTGGCTTTGTCTGACGTGCGGTAAGCTTCTGGCATCTTCACCTTCCTTATTCTTAAAACCTTGCCATACAAACCTCATACAATATGTGATGTATTCTAAGGACAATGCTTAAAGGGGCTATGGGACAAATATATTTCTTGGCCTGTAATGCACCACTTCTGTAAGACCCTATTCTACCTTCTCTGGAAATACCTGTACCAGAACTGTAATTAAGTTGAATGAAAGAAGGCTTTTATTTCCAGCAATCCCCTTCCTGCACTTTGATAAAAATGTTGTTTGTTTTAGGGTTTGTTTAGACAACAGAAAATTGCTTTTCCTGTCTCATGAAGTTCCTGCAATAATTCTTCGATTCTCCAGTCTCCAAGTGTGTGAATTCACTTACTGGTGATAGAGAAGAACAGACAGTTCTTAAATGTAGTTCACTTTATCCTAAAATACATTAGATAAGGTGCTAACATCCTATTTTCCAATGAATAGAAAACATTCCTCTTTCTATTAACTAGATATGTAACCAAGGTGGACCATATCACAAATTGTACATACATACTGAAGACACATAAAATTCACTGAGATGATTATTATCCAAATAATAAAGTCCCCATTTTCTTGTCTATTTATTTTTTCTGAAAAATGTCAGATTTGTGTTCAAGTACACTGCTGAGTTGTAACACCTCCAGGTTCTTTGAATTCTCCATGTTGTAGCAGGAGTATTGACCTTTCTCTCTCAGTCTCTTTGTCTTCTTGTTGACAACAGATTTAGTACACCATACTTTAGCCACATAATTTCACTTCTTATAAAATCCATTTGAAGGGTGATATCAAGCTATTCCAGATTCTCTGTCCTTCAATGAGGTCTGAAAAAATGGGGTAAAATTTACATGCGCTGTTTCTTCTTTTTTCACTATGTTAAAAACCTCTGTTGCAACAATATAAGTAAATGTTTTCCTTTGCTTGTGAATATGAAAACCTTAAGGAAATTGCTTATATTTTGGATTCTGCTCTTTATTTAACTAATTTTATTCTTTTGTAAAGGTTATCTGCCAGGTCTGATACTATCTGATGTTTTCACATAATATCTATCTAATAGATACTAGTTTAATAATTTATTTTCTTCTTTAAAAGAAGAAAAACCCAAAGTTTTTATGTCCCTATTTTTCTGCAATACTTTATTTCCAAGTGACTAATACTTTAAAAATAAAATATATATATATATTTTGGCCTACTGACTTATAAAATTAGCTTGATTTGTGAGAGAAAAAAAACATAATAATCATCTTAATGAGGGAATCCCGTTCCTTCAGGGGTTAAAGTTGTAAAAAGAACCAATATACTGAGTCATCTGTTTGAACTAAGACAATATAGACTAACAGTTTAGTTAGCAATTTATAAAAAATGACATAATAGAAATTACTAACCATTTTATAAATAATAAAATAGTAAAATTCAAACATTGAACAGCTGTTATTCCATTCTTCAGCCTTAGTAGTACTTTACTTGGTTCTATTGCTTTGAAAGTGTTTCATGTGGGGAGGAAAAATGCCTACTATATTTATCAGCATTTGACCTTATATTTAAAGCATGTCCTGAGATTTATTTTAACATGTATATATATAATGTGTTGTGTATGGTTTGCCAATGTTATTTGCCTTGGTGTGTCTTATCTTGACACGATATTGCATGGTTTGTTTATTTCAGGAACACCGAAAAATATCTAGGCTATCCTTTCATTTAATTCTGAAATCCTTATATAACATCATTCTGATCCACCTTCTTTAACATTTGGTGTGTTGGTAGCACTTTTATTATTCTTAAGTTGTGTTAGTAAGGAACATCCTACGACAAAGTTAGCATTTTTAACATCTACTGAATGGAACTCATACTAGTGCCAATACTGAAGCTTTTCCCCATTTGAAGGAATATTTAAATAAAATGCCTACAAAACCCTGACATTCCTAAAAGCCACATCTGTGTGTAAAGTACTATAGGAATATTTGCTCTCATTTGTAGTCATATATAATTTCAATTAGAGAATTGGCATAAGTTATAGTAACAGAAGTACTTTGAACAAAAATTGCTCTGTTCATAATCAAATAGGTCATCCAAAAAAATTAGCTCAACCATATAGTTATCCCCTTAAAAGTATATGAATTATCTGAGGCCAAATCTTTATAGACACAAGAAAGTCTGTAGAGGCAGTTGCCAAAAGATCTTAAGCACTGGAACTTTACCCACTGCCCCACAGTGGGATTGGGCGAGAACTGGAAGTGTAAAAATGATAGTTAGGATAATGTAACACAAACTATTTTTTGTTGGTATTTGGCAGTAGGGACAGATCTTGAAGTGCAGAGTGTGAGCAAAGTTCCTTCACTGTTGATGTCTTTGACATGGAGAATAAAGTAGTTAACAATGTAAATGAGTTTTAAATAATGATGAAAATAACAGTAAGAAGAACAACTAAAACTATGGGTGGTAGCATGTATTATGTAGCCTAAGTGAAATCCAGCTGGTTTTTGAGAACAAACAAACAAACAAAGAAAGAAACCCTGACACCAAAACCAAGCAAAGCAGCAAAGTTGATAGAGCAATTGTGGTCCAAAAGTAAATATCTTCATGAATAAAAATGCTTTTTGTGATAGCATTATGTAATAAAAAAGGAATAAATCAATAAATTAGTGTTTTTCTAGACATCACTAGACAGTAATGACATGTTTTCATACAGCATATTTTTGAAGAATAATATCAAACATTTAAGAATAGTTCACATGAGAATACTATTAAAAAGATTGCCGTTGTAAACAGAGAAAATTCTGAGAATAAGGAAAATAAAATACCTGAAAAAGAAATTTAAATGTTTTAGAATTCTAATTGAGCGTGTTTGTATCTGTAGAATCAAAATTCTTTATTAATGGCAATCTGCAAACATTTCAGGATCATATAAAACAATATTCTTTGCTGAGCAAGATTACGGTCCTTCTTTGTTGCTATGGCAAACAGTGGCATTCACCATTCCACCCTTCTGTATTATCATCAGCTAGCTAGAGTGCTCTTTTCGGGACCTGCATCTGAGACTTTTTTTGATGGAGTCTGCTGCCTTGTACATTGGATAGTGCCACTGCAAGAGATACGGCTGATAAAGGCTGAAACCAAGGTGGAATGATTTCCCTTCCGTAGCCATCAAGCTGAACAACTGTTTAGCTAAGAATTGGTTTAGCTGAGAAAAAGCAAGTCAGATTTATCTGTAGTTTAGTGCTATATTAGGACAAGAGAGTCTCAGATTCTTGTCTTTGGACATGCTTTTTTCAATCTTTCATTTAAGTCACAGGGAAACTGTACAAATAGCATTTTATTAAGTGACCAGAACTCTGTGGCTTTTACAGGGCCCCAGGCTGTGACTTTTTCAGAGCCAAGACAAAATGTTAACTAGTCTTTGAACATTTCGACTTGAATGCATAAAGAATCTTTTTTTGCTATGTATGAAAAACAATTTAAATAAACATGTATATCCATATAAAAAAGAAATCAGTGCACTCTAGAAAAAGTTCTGTTAACATTTTTTAGTTTGTACCTAAAGGGCTCTAAAATATGCTACTGGAAATATACTTTTTTTTTTTTTTTCTGATCCTACTGTGTCAACAGTGCTGCTTGGTAAATAGAAGTCTTAATTAAGAATTACATGTAGATTGAGCCTGAGGAAAAATATAATTAAAAAATGATTATATCTTTTCTAGATTAGTTAAAGAATAATTGGGAGATTCCTTTATGATTCTGTACTTTAGGTAATTATTTATATCACAGAAAATCAGTGCCAACTGCTCCAGCACATATGCTTGATGTTATTTGGCAACCATCCATCCTGCTTTCATGGTGATATAGTTCTGAAATTTTGATCCAGCATCACCAGTGCTTCTTGTAGATTGAAGTATACCCTAGAAAATTGAAAGCTCACAGATGTGAGACTGTTTTTAAGCCACTGAAAGCTGTGCTTTAAACTATCTAACCTCTATACACACTATACTTTTTATGAGGGGGTGGGGTTACAGATTTGGGTTTACTTCTCATTAGCCTACTCTTATTTTGTTGCCAATAAATTAAAATCATTTTCCCAAGCTGAGTCTGCTTTGCTCATTATACTAATTGATGAGTGATCTTTCCCTGTTCTTATCTTGACCCACAAACTTTTCATTATCTCCTCTCTTCCCTGTCCATCTCAGGAGAGAAGTGATAGGACAGCTTTGATGGGCACCTAGCATCAAGCCAAGGTCAAGCCACTGGACTTCCCCATTTTTCTTCTTGGATAGTCCATCCTGTAGTGAAATTGTCAAGATGTAGGCTAAAATAAATTATTATAAGTTATTATTTATGTGAGGGTTTCCCCCCTTCTTTTTCCCATTTTAGGAAAGTAACCCACAGGATTTATAGGTCCTATTGAAATAAATCAATAAAATGATGCAGTAAAAGACTAAAACATCTCCTAGATGTGGCACTCCTTGAGCACTCATACATCCTCTTAATTTTCAATGTGATTTATAGAATGCAAAGATCTCAAGAGAAAGTTAAAAGGCAGTTGATCAATACCACCAATAGTTATATGACCTAATTAAATCATGTCAAAGGGCACAGAAATCTGAACTGGGAGAATAATTCCCAATACTTTGTTAATCAAGTCTTTCACAAAAGTTAAAGCATTTACCGTATAGACATTTTAATTTGCAGAAACTATAAAATTTATGAGATAGCCTGAAATTATTTCTGAACAACTCATTCATATCAAAAATTTTCAATCTGCCAAATTATACTAGGTTGTGCAGACTGTGTTCCTTGAGTTTTTGACTCTGCTAAGCAAGTAACAAGGAAACAGCTGTATTGTGATCTCTAAATCCTATTCACTGGGTTTGTATGTGGTTCGACAAACTCTTCCTATCAGTTTTTATTTACCTAGCATCAACATTTGCAATCCATTTTTGTGCTCGGTATTGCTAGTAAAGTTCCTTTGTTAAAATATTCAAAGCAAGTGAAACAAAAACATTGTAAACATGGTTAGAATTAATTAATTACGTTTTACATGCACAATTTCACTCTTTCTCATACTTCTTTTTACTGGATGTATTTTATTTTGTACGGTCATGTATAATAAATATGAAGGCATTCTGCTGTCTTCAGGCAACATAATAGACCTTCTCTGAAATAAAATCTCCATCTAATTATAAACAAGTATTCTCAAAAATCCTTTTGTTTTAATAGAGCCTATCAGAGATTTTCCCATACCAGATAGGATGCCAGATAATTTCTCTATTTTTTAATTGCATCCTACATTTTGGCCTAGTGCCTAATCTGATCTCTTTATGCTCTCTTTTCAGAATTAGCACATGCCAAACACTGATTGCTTCATAGTCACTTGTGTCTGTCTTTCATTTCCTCTCAGATTTTAGAAAAGGATCCACATTTCAATGTCATTTGTGAAATCAAGACACGTCCATGTCATTCACCTTGCTGGGTTTGTAATATTTTATAGTATTTTAACATGTTTAGCATTAAAATTAAATATATATGTTCTTATGTGTATAATGTAGAAATAGTAGAATGAAGAACTATGTGTGAGATTGATGGAGGAAATATCAGCTTTCACATTATCCCCTCACATCCAGCTTTCCTGCTGCAGCACTGGTGCTCTCTGAGCAGCAACTCAGCTGCTAACTCATGCCTTGATTTTGTGAGTGCAGTTCAATTAATTAAATATTTGAAAAGCTCTAGGTTATTTGAGACAACTAAATGGCACTTGCATATATGAGATCTGATTTTTAGGAAACCCTTGCATTTCTAGACAGGAAGAATTATTCCTCAAGTGCAGATGCCTGTGTAAGGCAAACAAAATACAGTTTGTGTTAAAGATGCTTCATGTGTCCAGGAGTCAGGAACAAGAAAGAAATAGAGAGGAAATTTGTTTCCCTAGTTAAAAGAAAAAAAAATCAACCAACCAACCAACCAACCAACCAACCAACCAACCAACCAACCAACCAACCAACCAAAAATCCTGGGTTGCTGTCCTCCTGTATTTTCAAAGTTTTCACAGAAAAGAGGAGGCAGACTGATGGGTGAAATGTTATGAAGTAAAGGAGTTTCAGCTCTCCCGCCACTCCCTATTTGCATCACAGATGCATTTTCCTTGACTTGTAAGTTGAAGTACAAAAAAACTTGTTTTAGTAATGAAATAGAGAATTAAATATACGGCTCCAAACAAATTACTGCTCAGTTTAGGTGTACCAGCTACTGAAAGTGCATGAGCATTTTTTTTCTATTATGCCATTTTGCAGTTTTGGTGGAAGTAGTCACACAAAATTAGATTTGCAATATTCAGTAGTGAGCGTATCTACCAGAGTTCCAAGACATTGCTCATTGATCTATAAATTACACCTCTCCTTTCCACTGAAGAATGCTGTGTTGTGGTTTGAGGAGAGAAAATTTCCATGTAAGAATGTAAGAGCCCTTCACAAATCCCTCATTAGTCAGACTATTGTGCTGCTCTCAATGGATGAACTCAGAGGTCCTCTCCTTCCATTATGCAAATCTCAGAGGAGTTTCACAGAAACTAGTCTGCATGAAGACTTAGTTTACAAGTTGGCTTTTGAACCATTTTTCTCAATCTCTTGTCTACTTTGCAGCTGTTCTATCAGCAGCTGCCCAACCAGAAGCTACCAGAGAATTTAAAATTATATTTTCTGTACAATTCCAATAGAGCAAGTCTATAAAAATACCTCAAATAAATGTTATATCACCACAGTGCCTATAGAGATTAAAGGAAAGCACAAAGACTTGGAGCCCAAGAAAGAGAAGAACAGGTTGTGGCATAGAGAACAAATCAATATAGATCATAGAGATCTTTCATAGCGCATAAACTTTAACATATTATAACTTGTTACATAATACAAAATTAGCAATATAAAACTTCTTCCTCAATCAATTCCTAGAAGAAAAGATTAAAAAAAAAGGAGAATAAGAAAATTTTAGTGCAAATCCTGGAATAATATCATATATTGTGAATCAGGCTATGGATACTAATTTTGATACATACTGTTATTATAATTTAGTGATGTGGTGAGTTCGCAAACATAATTTCATAATTGTAAATACAATTTCATAATTTGATTTAGTATATTGCAAATATAATTCAGTAATTTAGATATGTACCATGATTAATCCAGCATAAAAGGTGCAATTATAGTGGATTATAATGACAGATATTAAAATAAACAGGGAAAAAAGAACCTGCTATTGATTAATGAGTCCCATAGATACAGCTGTGAAGAAGCAGAGACTAGAAAAACAGCACACCTGTTTGACCTCTTGGATCTTCAGAAGTTGATTAAAAAATAAATTAAAAAGAGAGAGAAAAGGTATTTGAACACAGCTATTTATGAAATTTATGAATTTGCAGTTGTATTTAAAATACTTCTCTCATGGTGTTCTTGTTCATTTTTTATGATGCAATCTAGATCCTTTGAGTATCAAGCCATATTTAAATTTAGCAAAGTTATAAGAAAACAATAGATTTTAAATTAATTGACGTTCTGAGCAATGAAATCAAACAAACAGACAAGGACTAACAGTGATTTTAGGAAGAGAAAAGATCTAAAGTTTGGAAGGGATTCATGTTTCCTAAAATGGATATAATGTCCTATCAGGCTTCTGTTAAGAAAGATTAATTCAATTATATTACTCAGTGCAAGGGACAGGGTAAGTAAAATTCAATAAAAATATTATTGTTCTTTCTTCCCTTCACCTACTGAACTTAACAAAGGCAATAATATCTAATTTACAAAGTTCAGTCGAACTCACCTTTGCTATTGGATGGTATTTATTGTCTCCCTCCATGACTCCTGTGCCTGTACAAATGTCACTGATTCCCTAGGGTTGTGGAGTGGCTCAGACCACGCGCCACATTTTATTGAAATCCTTGCTGGGTAGGAAACAACTGCTTGAATACACAATTTCACTTTAATAGCAGCTAAACATTCAGTAGTGTTAGTTTATGGTGGGGCTGCCTGGAAAGAGAAATCGCTCAAATTTTCTGACGCACCATAGCTCTATTGATAAAAAACACTAGCGAGGGCCCATTGTGCTCTTTTCAAGCAAGAGAGTCATGGAAGTACCATGAGCCTGAGGTGACATAGCTCAGCTTTGCACCTGCACTACTCACTGTAAACACTGTCAATCCACTGAATGATTTTCAGCAGAGATTTATTAATATCTAAAGAGTACATTCACCAGTTAGCCAGCTACACTTTTCTAACCTGAAGTCATGATAAATTGAATTTTTTAATGTTGATTAGTTTTAAAAAATTGGACACATACCTTTTAACATAGTTTGTTTGCAAAAAATCGATCTGAATGGACTGAACATTAAATCAGCTTTTTTGATGTGACTCTCTGACTTATTCTCTGTTAATATCACTGAGAGATAGGATCTGCCTATTTTCATATATCTCCTCTCTTCTGTGCATTTATCCATAAAAGAGTGCATAAAATACAGTTATATTGGAATATTACCTCTGAAAATGAGGGTAGGCTTGAACTCCAATAAGGGATTTAATACTCAGAATTATTGGGCTCTGTCTTATCAAACTGGCTTTCCCCTTTCTTCCATACATCTCAAATCCCACTCATCCAAAAAAAAAAGAGAAAGCCCAGAGATCCTAATAAATATTTGATGTGAAACATCTGTATTTTGCAGTAACTTCACCACAGGATTTTTAAGAATTTTTTTTTTATTTTCAAAGTATAACATTTAAAGATACTGTATTCAGGTGTTTAAGTGCAAAAGCTGCGCAAGACATGGCAAGATGAAATGTTTCAAGTACACTAGACAGCAATATAAGCAGTTGCTATAATACAGTTCTGTAACCAAAGATAGTCTTCCTGTGTATCTAATGAGACTTTAATTAGCTTCATAATCAAGCTTTGTTTTTGGTGAAGCTTTTAATATGAATTGAATGGCATGATATTTTTTGACAAATATGCATAATTTAATTAAATAATTTTCTTTATTAGGAGAATAGTAGCCAAAAGTGCATTAGCAACTGGAAACTTCTGTACTATTTGAATTTCTTTAATTCAGTTGGCATCAATTAATATATGCCATGTTAGCAGCAGCTTTAAATAGAGGATCTGACTGTTACAGCTGTAACCTAACTGCACAGACCACCTTATGAGAGGGAAGGGAGTCACGCCTTTACTACTCTACAGATACAAAGCTATTCTACATTTTTGGTCAGTCCTACTACCTGGTAAGGATGAGGTTCCTTATATCTTACCTTGACTTTTAGAAATAACCCAGAATTTCATGCTGCAATTTTATTCAGTAGGAAAAGAAAAGCTTTTCCACTGAGAGGTTTCTAAGACTGCTCAGGAAGTGAAGTGACAGGAATTTTCCTTTCCATTGATTTTAAAAGAAAGACATATGTGTTGTTGCTGTATTTTCAGAAGGTAGAAGAATTCAAGTAATGCTCCATCTGTGGTTAATTCTATCTGGAATAATATTTTAGTTTCAAAGGAAAAAAAATCATACCTTCTAATTAAAAACATTATAAACTTCCAGGGTAACCCAAAATGTTATTGTGTTGTATATCTATCTGTGCCCCAAATTATTATTATTTGTGCCCTATCTGTTAGTATCTTGTTCAGACGCAGCAGTGCAGCCATGAACGGAACTGTGGGGCTGGGCTGTACAAATGTTTTTAAGGCTGGGGCACTCAAGGCAGAGTCTCTGTTTCCTCTTGGGTCTTGCTATTTTTCTTTCTTTCTGTAGGGAGAGAAAGCTGAGACAGTGCAGTAGAGGCTCCCCTTTGGTTTTGTTTTTTTTTAGGGGGTTTCTTCAGACAGGTTTTTCCTAGAAGTTGCATTTTGCAGTCCTGGATTGCTACATGGCAAATTCCACGAGTGCCGGCCTAAAGCCGCTCCCTACGGTCCCATCCTACCAGCAGCACTCAGTGGAACTGTTAAGGCACAGAGTCTGACTCATCCCAGCTGGCTGCCTACTGCTTCTGCTAGGGACAAGATGAAGTCCCTCCATGCACTTCAGCTGGAACGTGCCAGCTGCCTTCGCCATCTGAGCTGCCACTGCTGGACGGGTGAGAGGGAGGAGGGCTTCCACCTTTGTGTCCCCACACACAGCTGTCTCAGCGGGCATCGTCTTGGGTGAGGAGTTTCTCTGCCATTTTGAGTTTCTCTTTGTAACTTGTGATTATTACTGTTGTTTTTCTTTCCTGTTACTATTGCTTTTTTTAGTAAATTGTTATTTTTTTTTCACTTATATCTACTCGTATTTGTTTCTTGTATTATTGGTGGAAAGGGGTTGATTAAAACTAAAGGGGAGGTAACTCATTTTGGAGTGTCCACCCCGTAGCTTGTCTTAAACCAGGGCAAAAGAGAAAAGATTTTGTGACACATTTACACTACTATCTTTTAGACAATCAACTACACTTTTAATCCTAGGCTCTTATTCATCTGTAATGGTTCTTTTTTTGCTCTCCTTCTCTCTGTTTGGGACTTTGAAAGTCAAGGTTTGTTTTAATATGTTTATAAGAATAGTTTGGTTCAATTATTCTTTGCTGCAGCAGAAGGGTAGTTATTAATGTGATTACACCAACTTTAGTTTCCTCTATGCTCTGCAGTCCTCTCCACTCCTCTGGCAGGCTTTGCACCCTTAAACATTTCTACACTTTTATGCTATGTTCCAGGGTATACAATGTGGCTACTCCATGTCCTCTAAGAGTCATTCTGCAGACCTATTACACCACTGCATGTTATTCCAGGCCCAGAACTACACAAAAAGAAAAAGAAAGGAAGGAAGAAAGGAAGAAAGAAAGGAAGAAAGGAGGAGTATTAAAACTGAGATCTCAGAGTCACCAAAAGGTCCCCAGATATTAAGAAATTTGCTTGGCTATGATTCAAAAGGAAATTAAAATAATTTTTTTCAAATATTTACACTCTCTATCAAATGATGGAACTTGTAAACAGCTGACTGTTTTCTTTAGCATCTCATAAAAATTCATTCTTTAGATAATAAAACAGAAAGGGGATCAGAATACATAGTTTTAAACTCTTCCCTTCAAGCAGTTAATAAAATAATAAAAGTAAGATTAAAGTAGTACTCACTGGATTCCAAAATATTAGGGATAGAGAGACTTTCCCCTTTAAACCTGCAGCTGATGTAAACCTATTTTATTCTGAAACAAAGCCTACGAGCCATAGCTTATAGGTTTTGTCTCCTGTGTTTATATTAGGCAAAAATATGTTACATATTTATATAGCATTGTGTATGTTTGTGCGAACACCGTGTATAACTCAGTTACTATATAATAGTAACATTGAAACCTTAACATATTTGACAGCAATTCTTTCCTATATATTCACATTCACACTTAAAAACAATGCTGGGAATAACTCTGACAGTACATTGCAAATACCTTACCCTGCAATTTCAACACAGAGCTGGCTGCTAATAGCTACAGTTCTGTATCCATCTGTGTTCTTCTTGACCTTCTGCTCATTCGTTCTGTGAAGCAGGAAATGAGAAAAAAAAAAGATGCATTCTGGGTGCAAATTCTACAGCAATCTATGACAGCTTTGGCAACAGTTACAGTGCAGAAGACTAGTTAGAAACCTCTTTGAACAGAACGTGTACAAACAGCTGCCTTGGAGGGAATTTATGAGGCAGTCATGCGTCAATTTCTGTGGAATCCTCCTGAGTACCTGATCATCTATGGAACAGAAAGGAGGAGTGTTATTAAGGTAACAGATACACAAGGATCTTATATAAATTCTACTCTGTGGTCAGACTTCCTATATAAAGTTTTATGATTCAGCTGTCACAAAAAAGCACCTCTCTAGACCATTATTCTAAATACAATTCATCCTGCATAACTGTTTCTGTGAAAACTTCCACTTACAGTACAGATCGGCCTGCTCAGTGGGATCTTGAGGTCTGTTGATAAGCCTTGTTGTACAGTTGACATGAGGTCTTCATGGGGATGACGCCTGAAGACAACAAGCCTTTAGGAGAATTCAACAAGCAGTTTTGAGAAAGATGATACTAGTCTTTTTCCTTTTTAAAAGAGCAAGGAATGCAAGTGCAGAAGCAGTACTACCCTCAAAGAGAATAGAATAAAGCGCTGGCATCATCAAAAGGCAAAATATGTGCTCTGAAAATTTGAGGACACCTATAGCTTTAACAAATAATAATTGTATTGGAAGACTGAGTTTCTGCCAGGTCTGAAAATTAATGGAAGAGTTTTCAAAAGGACCAGAGGCCAATAGGAATGTTACACATGAACATTAACAATTAACAGCTTTTCAGAGGGAAGAATGGATTATAATGAGTTCCAGAATCACAGAGGGGTTGATGTTGGAAAGGACCTTTGGAGACAGTAATTTCCAACGCCCTGAAGCAGAGTCACTTGCAGCCAGTTGCCTAGGACCGTGTCTATACAGCTTTTGGATATCCCCAAGAATGGAGGCTACATGATCTCTCTGGGCAACTGGCACTAGTGTTCAGGCACTCTCAAAGTGAAAAAGTGTTTCCTGATGTTCCGAGGGAATAATAATAATAGGAATAACTGTTTCAGTTTATTCCCATTATCAGTTGTTCTGTCATTAACTGCCTGATGGAGACTGGTTCCATCTGTGGGATCAGTATGGTTTAATGCCTTCATCAACAGCATAGACACTGGGAGCTATGCATCCTTAGCAAGTTTGCAGATGACATCAAGCTGATTTGTGTCATTGACACACCTGAGGGAAAGAATGCCATCCAGGGGGATCTATGTGAACCTCATGAGGCTCAACAATATCAAGTGTAATGTCCTGCACTTGGGTTTGGGCCACCCCTAGTATCAATAGACTCTGGGAAATGAAGGGATTCAGAGCAGTCCTGTGGAGAAAGACTTGAGGCTGCTTGTGGATGAAAAGCTGGACATGAGCCAGCAATGTGTGCTTTCATGTCAAAAAGCCAACTGTATTGTGGACTGCAGCAAAAGAAGCCTGGCCAAGATGTCAGGGGAGGTGATTCTCCCCCTCTATGCCTCTCTCATGAGACCCCATCTGGAGTACTGCATCCAGCTCTGGAGCCCTCGGTACAAGCAAGACATGGACCTATTGAAGCAGGTCCAGAGGAGAGACACAGAAATTATCAGGTAGATGGAAAATGTCTCCTATGAAGAAAGACTGAGTTGGGGTTTGTTCTTAACTGGATCCTGAATCTGGAAGAAGATTCTGGGAAGACCTTACTGTGGCCTTTCAATACTTGAAGGGGGCTTATAACAGTGGGACAGATTTTTAATGGGACCTGTAAAGATAAGACAAAAGATAATGGTTTTAAGCTAAACAGGAGTAGACATGGGGATGACTGTCTTTACAATGAGGATGGTGAGTCACTGAAGCAGGCTGACAAGAGAGACAGTAGATGTCCTATCCCTGGAAACACTGAAGTTCAGGTTGGTCCCGAGCAACCTGATCTAGCTGAAGATGTCCCTGCTCCTTACAGAGAGTTGGACTAGACGACCTTTAAAATCCCTTCCAACCAAAACTATTCTATCATACCATGATCTTCCTTGCAACTTCCCTTCAGGTATTTATATACATTCATTGATGAGATCTCCCTGAGCTTTTCTTTTCTAGGAAAAAAAAAATCTTTCTTCATAATCTTTGTGGCTCTTTGTTGGACTCCAGTATGTCCATGTCTGCCTTGCACTGAGGGGCTCAGTTCTGGATACATTACTCCAGGCATGGTCTCAGCTATATGCTTCATAAACATAAGATAACTCAGGAAAAAGTTCTGTGCTTATAACAGAGTTTTATGCCTAGATAAGCATCAAAAGAAAAAAAAAAGGTAAAATGAGAAAAAGACTTGGTTTGTTGCAAGTCTTAGTGATACAGAAGATCTACCTCTGGTGCTAAACATCAGAAAGAGTTGTATCTGCTAAGAAAAATATTATCAATTAATGGGTGAAGAAGAAACAAACAAACAAACAAACAAACAAATTAATTTGGCATAGCAATTTAAAAGTGTGAAAGAAGTCACAGAGAACCTTCCTAAGCAGCTCCTCAGCTGTTAAAAGTTGACTACCACTTCCCTAAATGAAACTCAAGAATTATCTCCTTTGAATGGCCTCACTTATCATCAATTTCAGTTAGTACAAAAAGCCTGTAACCTCATCAAAATGTGATACTCTTATTAATAGACAAATACAGTACTCCAGATGATTGATTTTTCAAATATCCTCTACTCTTCTCAAAGGCAAACCAGTAAGATGATATTCACAGATGCAGACCAGCTGATTTGTTTTTTGGACCTATCAGTTAGAAGTGAGATTAAATTATTACTTTCAAAGAATTGCACTTGCTGCTAAGTGGTAGATCTTGTAAAATACCTTAAGTTCTTGAATACTGCACTGATTTTTTGATTCTACTATAAAAGCTAAGACGAATGCTCTGCATTAAAGTAGTTTTGCAAAGAACTGTAATGGGGGAACAAGTAAATTTTTATGCTAAATTCAGAGTTCTCACTTAGGCAAACTTACATTACAATAATCAAGAGTTTTGCCTTCCCCCACCCCAATCTGGTGGGGCATGTGACCTTATTTCTCTTTTGTTTCCACACAGTACATGTGTAAGAATATTCCCATTGAATTCAGAAAACATTTTATTTATACTTAAAAAAAAAAAAATCTGAACAAAAAAATTAGTCAGGATGTGCTTGAAGTCTGGAGCAGCTGAGCTATATGATGCAAAGCTGTCATTTCCTACACTTCTACCATTCATATTTCAAGTGATCTATATGCTGAGGCAACTGTTATAAGCAAATGATATTGATTCAGCTTCAAGGATGACATGAAAACATCCAGATGGCATGCATGCTTTACATTATAAACACTGGAAAAATTATAACTTAAATATTCAGAAAGGTGGTCACAGTATCTACTGTGTCAGTAAATAGGAAAAAATAGATTGGCAATGAGTTTTCAAAATAGTCATATTCCTTCCTTGTTTGAGAGACAGGGGTGTGTACCGTAGTCTATAATTAAGATTTGAAGTCTGTTCGGATTCAGCTGAAATAATTATTGCCCCTTTCTGAATCTAATGTTATTGAAATTAAATAAGAAAGCATCGGGAGGGGATTTTTTAATCAGCTGTCATACACATCTCCTGAACAAAGATCCTATGTAATGAATGAACTGAAAGTAATTTAGAAAGAAATTCTCTGAGGAGAAATTCTTTTATCATCTACAATTCATGTTAGTAAAAGGGATGTACTATCTTATGCTACCTACCCATCCAGTAATTACATTCAAAGGACACTGAAGACTTGTCGTTCTGTGCAAAAGTCAAAACTTTTAAGCTTATTCAATTGCAGAACCTGACATTTTGGAGAAAGTAGGGGAAACAGCCTGAAAATAAGTAGTTCATACAGAAAGTGATGCTTAAGTCTTGTAGTAGGAAAACAACACTGGATGGTAGCAACAAAGGAAAAATAAGTCATCGACCATAAATCTTGAGGTGTGAGAACTGCAAATAAATAAAAAAAGCTAAATGTGTCTCAGTGTACACAAGGTATTTAATGAATATTAAATAGCTATAGTTATATTTTAATGCCAAAATTTGATTATTGGATACTGCAGTTAGTGACAGTATAACCCATGCCTTTTTTTAAGCTGAATATCTTCTCAAGGCAAGATTACTTAGACTTAAATGGAACTCTTACAAATATTCTTCTGCAAATTCTATTTTATGTAATT
The DNA here is from genome assembly GCA_013400175.1 of Phainopepla nitens. Taxonomy (NCBI): domain Eukaryota; kingdom Metazoa; phylum Chordata; class Aves; order Passeriformes; family Bombycillidae; genus Phainopepla; species Phainopepla nitens. Next base: position 37,516 of record VXBQ01015957.1, read on the forward strand.
GTGATTAATATGATTGAGTCTTTTATTTCCAGAGATTATGCAGTAATTAAAGATTACTTTCAATGCAAAAAATAATGATACATTGCAGTGGACAGACTGTTATAGTTCAATTTTCCATCCATCTTGTAAAATAGAACAATTTCCTATTTTGACAAACATTTGACTAATGAGATTACTCTAACTACTTTTAAGTTCATAGCTGATGTTAAATTATTTATTTCCTCAAACACTCAATGCATTTGAAGCAATATTTTTTATGCATAGTATTAGGAAGATAATTTAAAAAATTTTACTCTTTTTGGATAAGCAGATTAATATAATAAAATTTGATGGGATCTTTTGTGTCTATATGGAGCATAATCCAAAAGGATATTCTGTCATAGGTGTTCTTACCCTTCCTAGTTAAATGTTCGAAAAATATTATGATGACAAACACTTGAGAACAGAAAGATAAAATCATAGAATTGTTAAAGTTGGAAAAGCCTTACTTAGTACACTAAGATCACTGAGTCCAGCCTTTAGCCTCCCTCTGCCATGTTTACTACTAAACCATGTCCCCAGCTGACAGCAGAACTAAACAGTAGCATTCAAAACTTGAAACCCTCCCTCTTCACTTCCCAAACGCCTCAAAATATACATATGTGCTAAATCTGGATAGTGAACTTTGGAGCTACTTGTTCCTTAATGACTGAGTATGATGAATCATCTAAAGTTGAAAAAAACATGAATGTTCAAACAACGGGAACAGTTGCAGTGATCTTGTTTCCCTCTTCAGTAAAGGGAGAGAATCCTTCATTGATGGGTAGCAGTACAAATCTACACTCTCCTTGGCTGCAGTCTAATTTTATTTAGCTAAACCAGATATTGAATAACTGTTCTGTGAATTTTATCCTCTTCTTGTCAATGTCCATCACAATATTTTGTTAAATCTGGCCAAAGAACATAGATTACAAGAGTGTTTATAAAATCAAGGACAAATAGGGCATTTCTTGGTTTGCCTTCTCCTTGGAGTAATTATAGCTGATAAAAATGAGTTGTTTAAAAATTCATAATTTTTTGTTTTCTTAGTAACACCACTGGAATATTCCTGCTCTGAGGATTGAAAGCTGCATTACATTAAGAGTTCAGATCAAAGTGTTTTGCTAGGAGAAACATATTCTCTTACCTGTGGCTATAATCCATGGATTTACCTATTATAAAACTGTAATTAAGGATTATAAATGCATCAGCATTCTTCAGCTGAAGAATGGAGGAATCTCATGGGTGGAAGGAAGCCTACTTTTTTTAACTCAGGAGAAGTAAATCATGGTAGTATTCCATAAAAAAGTAGCTCCTATTGAGAAGAATTAATGAATACTATATTTTACTCTAGTATAAAGAAAGGTATATCATAGCAGCAAATTAAGAAAAGAAAATCAATATAAATGAAATAAATTAAATGTCTGAAAACATTGAGTAGTAATAATTTATTCACTGTAAAGATAACACTAATGAATTTTACTGGATACTTTTGTATTGCAATATTACCAGGTAAACTCTGCAGTGGAATTATATAGTATATGCAATTACCATTTTAGATAAATCTTGATAAACTGACAGTAAAAAGAAAAATAGTGATGCTGGCTGCAGAATCTCATTTTCTGATTAATTATGCAGTAACTACTCTCAGCAGTAATTCTGGAGTTCCCAAGTCTTTCAGTGTTTCAATATTTTGTCCTTTTTTTGTGATTCAAAACCTCAGCCATCCCATGTAATAGGAAACTCTTCTCTTAAAAAATGAAAAAAAACCCCTTTCTGGATCAAAAAGACAAAATAAATACTAATTCCAAGAAAGTTTTTTATTATTATTATTATGATGACTTACATAGACTCTCCCTGCCCTTTATTATCAAGATGGAGTTTTGATGGAAATCTTGCAACTGCTCCAACTTTTGTCTTTTCCACACAGCAAGCCTCATTTCCTTACTCTTACAATGAGTGACAATTTCTCATTAGATTAACCAATTTCTCAACCCAGTTATAAAACAGTTCAGCTGAAGATCCTGAATCTGCTAATTTCAGACAGAATTGATTTTTATTACGTTTTAAAATTATATTTTGATAGTTCTTTTTGAAACTCATAAATCAAGGTTACCTCAACAGCTCATTCTATGGCATGAATCTAAGATTTATATTTGAAATTCAGTATTAGACTACAGAGAATAGGCAATAGTTCTAATTATGTTATAATTATATAACATATAAATATTAATATATATGTATGTATTAATATTTTCTAACTGGATTACAAGATTTGAATTATTTATTGAGAGACCCTGTTGCAAAGTGCCTTAGCATCAGAAGCAACCTCAGCTTGACAGTCTCTACTGAAGTAAGGAGAAGGTGGGTAAAGAAAAATAAATTTAGTTTTTAAAATAAATAGGGTCAGAATTCTGGAGCTTTTTCTTTACCTTTTCTTGTCCTTATTTCTGCAAAGAGCACCAAGTCTTTAATTTAGCTCAAAACAAAGACAAGACCAAAAAATCTCCTTTATTTCCCTATTTGTTGTAATTATACAAATTTTTAGACCAATTTTAACTTGCATAACTCAGAATTAAGAAAGGATTCAACACTTGTGAAGCTTTAACATCAATTAACTATGACAATAGCCATAGATTTAAATAGTCATGTTTTCTTTATTTCTTTCAGAATCACAGAAGAAGAATAATGATAACTTTCCTACTTGTATTAGAGAAATGTTGACCATGTCCAGCAAGTGCTTTTTACAGCATCTTTAAATATAGGCTTTGATACAAGGCAGGAAGAGATTCTGTGCAATTCAATCTGGTTATATGAAACACACAGCATTTTACACAAACAGTTCCAGATCACGTATTAAATAAAACACAGAGTAAATTCCTTCCTGAACTATCATTTTTTTTTCTTGAGAGAAGGAGAAATTTATTCAAAGTTCTTACTGTTCATACCTCAAAAATCTGACTTCAGAGGACAGTAAGTTAAACACAGTGGTTTTGATAATAACCTTGAAAACAAAATTGTTTGGGGTCAGATCTCCTCTGAGCGTTTTCGTTTTCACCAACACAAAACATATAGATAAAAATAACAGTGTTGCATTCCACTTCAGTCAGCAGTCTAAACAGCAGGATTTGCACTTTTATGCTAGCGGTGGATGTCTTTGAGTTTCACTAACTTCCCATGAGCTTCTAGAATTAATGTAGAATTAAAGTAATGTAGAATTACTAGATTAGGAATACATCTTCAAAAGCCTAGACTGTCTGGTCCAGGCTGTTTCTTTCCTTGTACCATATAGCCCGAGCTGTGATAACCAGAAATTTCCGACCTCCAGCTTTTTGCATGTAATCAGCTGTCAGGCTACTTCATTTAAAAATACTGGATTCAGGATTTCTTTTTTGTTGTTGTTTTTACCACCTCCTTTGTCTCCTCTAGATAATATCTGTAAATCTCATGGTCTCATTATAAGCCCCATCTTCTCCTGTGCAGCTTTAGAGAGGCTGGATGAAAAACATGATTGCTCTCTTCTGGTGAGTGTACATTTAGAGAGGCAGGTTAATCCAGTACGTGGCAAATGTATGGGTAATCTCATTTATGTCAGGAGTATAAGGGATTAGAATCCTTTGGATTGTATTATTTTAATTAAAAAGAAGTAATCAGTCATACATCATGTTAGATGAAGCCTAACAAGTGCCAACCAGCCAAGATATTGTTATGTAAAGGATGAAATGTAGTGACTTCAATAATGTTTTCTACATGCGTAGTGGGATGATCTAAATATTAGCGAATTTTTTTAGGCATATTTTATTATTTGAAATTTCAAATATTTTTTATAATAACTAGAGATGCAGTTCATAGTTTTCATTCTTCAAGAGTAATGTGTAATGAAGAAGTAAACATATGCCTTGATATTATTTGAATATTGAAAGCCAACTTATGAACTTCATTAAAATTACAGTTTCCCATTGCAGCTCTACTGGATTGCTAACAGTTTTCCTTGCATTTATCTGAATTAAAATAATTATAAATAATTATAAACAATAATAAACTTTCTGGTGAATCTAATCTATTATCACAAATTTGGAGTAGGTGATTGCACACTTACTTGAAAAAATATTAAAATTGAATGGATTGCAATAGAATAGAATAGAATAGAATAGAATAGAATAGAATAGAATAGAATAGAATATTTCAGTGGAAAGGAAATTACAATGATTATCTGGTCCAACTACTGAACACTTCCGAGGTAACCAAAATTTAGAGCATATTATTAAGGGCGTTATCCAAATGCCTCTCAAACAATGACAGGTTTGGGGCATCTACCACCCCTTTAGGCAGCCTGTTGTAGAGTTTGACAACCCTGTTGATAAAGAAATGCTTTGAATATCCAGTCTGAACCTCCCCTGGTGCAGCTTTGAGCCATTCCTAGATTTCTTATCACTGGATTCCAGGGAGAAGAGATCAGCACCTGCAATTCCACTTCCACCACTTTTCTTCAAACCAAAGCCAGAGTTTGTAGATGCTCCTTACTGGACATGCCTTCCTGCCCTTTCACCAGCTTTCCTGTCCTGCTCTGGACATATTCAACTACATTAAATGCATCCAGAGCAGTGCTGTTTGTTTACTGTTAGTATAGTTTAAATGGTTTCATGGATAGGCTTAAAATCACTGCTTAGATAGTTTTCTTGCCAGTAGCACCTAAGCACATTTAGCAGATCAGACAAACAAAAAAAATGTATGTGGCATGCTGTCTCACATGCTGTCTCATTTTTGGGCAAAAACCTTATTCCAAACTACATTCTTGTTGATCCTTAGCTGAAAAAGGTCTATCAGAGGAGGAAATTATCTTCATCTAAAGCAGAATTTAATGCAACACTTTCTTCCTCATTTAGTGAAGCTAAAACTTTTTTCTCCCTAAGTTCAATTCTAATGCAATGTGTCATGTAAGCTTTAACTTGTAAAATCTATGTTCATTGCTTTTCATGAAGCTTGCTTTCCTCTCTATAGACAATATAATTTCAAAAAATTTGACATGAGAAAACTTTGGATTTTCCTAGCCCTTTCATTTCCTATTTGAATTTTCTATTATATGTTAGCTCTTTAAAAAAATGAACAAGATCTAGGCACTGATCTATTCTAGGCTCTTTTCCTTTTGAAAACAAGGCTATTAATTTATGTACTTGAATTGGAGCAAAAAAATTACCATTCTACCTCTTTACTCAGACATTGAGATAAGAATTTAAATAGCTATAGGACTTGCAAGAAAGCCTGAAAGTTGTCATTCGATTCCTCTGTCCTTGTGAAATTTTTTATTTAATTCTCAATTATTTGGGACCCTTTATTTTGAGCCTCATTGGAAGAACATTATATACTCCCTCAGCTAGCTCAAATGCTGCAATTAGCAATACAAATGGTTTCCTAAATTCTGTTGATATCACTGCTGTGCTTGTCCTCATTTATAATTGGTTTCATGGTTCAGATCGGAAATACTTTTCTTTGATGTTTTCACAAGTGGGAAAAAATTATGTCCCTTTTTGTGCCTATCTCAACAGAAGGTAAACAATTTTAATAGCCTGTGGGATTGCTAATTAGAGCTAATTGTGCTTTGCTTGACCTAACCTGACAGTAAGCACCTTACAATACTTGCTTTCTTCACAAAGTGAGGATTTTTTTGCGTGAGGAACTTGTACTTGCTGAACCTCAGAGGTAGAGTTGTTTGGCTGTGATCATCTGAACTTGTTAATTTATATTTCATGACTTCTTATCCACTTGAGACAAAAAACTCAAGCTCACCATTTGTGCACTGCAACACGTGCTTTCGTATTCTGTCGCTGTCTACAAAAGCTGAAACTAGCATAGACAAACTATCTAGTGAATCAAGGTCTGAACTCCATAGATACACTGTTCTCTGTATAAACACACAAAAAAACCCCCAAAAACCAAAACCCTATGAATTCCCAAAATCTTAAGGGTAGTATAAATGTTCCATGCAAATAACTAAGATGTCATGGTGGACTTTGTATTGCTAAGATTGCCTTTTTGAGAAAAAATGTGGTGGGCCTGCCCACTGCATGCTAATATATGAAGAAATTATATACTTATTTTGACTCCTTTTGGTTGATAAAAGATATTCAGAATTTAGAAAATTATGTGTCTCCTGCATGCAAGAAATAATCAATTAGAGTTCACATCTCTGTGAGGTCAGTTATGTCTCAAGCCTCTCAAAAAATGCTTACAGGTCTAGGATGTTTTCATCTTGATGTAATCTAATGTAGAGGATGAATTGCAGAAACAAAACTCTGAAGTAATTTTGATAAAAATTATTAAAATACTTTCTCAATATGGTATACTATAGAAATATCGAAAACCAGAGTGAATTCTGTAAGGAACTGTTTATGAGTAAGTGTTTGAGATCGCTTAAAAAGCCTGTTACTAGTTCATAAGAGGCTTCTGACTGTGAGATGTGGTGTTCTTGTCTACTGGTACAATTTTACAAAAATTCATTCTTGTGTGATGAATGAGTCAAATGTAGAACATGTTTCCACTTTTTAGGCGATTGTCAGTTTGAAAAACAGCCAAAAAAGAGCTTATTCAGTGTTTATGTCTCACTGTGCTGCACAGTTCTGTTCTTTGGCCTGGTGACTGGAAAAGAGAATGTGTATATGTCATTATTAGTAAATTTTGTTAGCTAGCCTTTCCAAAATTTCATGCATAAGAAATAGTCTTTTCCTATTCCAGGAGGAGAGAAAAACCTATGAAAATTTTTGACGTAGTGCTTCCGGTTATAGCACTTTCATCAGAAAAATTAGCTAAAATTTATTTGAGCCATTATCTGTTCTAGCAAAAGACTACTCTGTAGCATAGAAACTACAAATAATATTGTTTTGATACTTTGAGGAGAGAGCAAAAATAAAAATACAGAACACAGCTGGACTATCCCAAAGACTTGAGAAATTTTAATAATTGCTACATTACCCTAGTAGTCTTAGAGACATCACTAGCTATGCTATATCCCCATGCCAAAATTTAGAAAGTGAGTCTGTATTTCCAAATTCTTTAGAAGTGATCACAGTGTCAATTGCTAAGCGAAAACACTTATCACTGCATTAACCTGAAATGAGTGACTACTTAAAAAGGCCAAATTGTCTTAAGAATTACCTCTCGTGGGCTGCTGTTATGCAATATCATATTCTGAATCTTGAAACAGTATAATTTGGAAATCTATTCCATGTTCAATCTTTGTGTTAGCTGTTCTCGTGGCACTTCAATCGACATCAGCAATTCATGATTAAGGGAGAAGGAAGCACATGGAAGTAAATAAGAACATTATATTCAAAGACAAAGCAGTAATAGAATATTCCCACTTATTTTGCATGGATACATAGATAGATAGATAGATAGATAGATAGATAGATAGATAGATAGATAGATAGATAGATAGATAGATAGATAGATAGATAGATAGTTTCAGGTTCTATACGCTCCAACACATTTCAGAAGGGTATTTAAAAAGGACCACTGTGAGAAAAAAGCACGTAGTAAGGTGCTACTTTTGAACTGTTTACTGAGTAGAATATAGAAAACAGTCATAATGGGAGCATTTACATCTTCCTTGTTTATTTCCATGTGTGCATGTGTGAGTAAAACATATATATATAAGAATTTGTGTAGTGAAATGAATGCATAGTGCAGACAATATAATATAATACTTATTTTCCTGCTATAAAAGGAATAACATTAAAATTTTATAGAAAGAATTGTTACAGCTTTTTAAGTAAACCTGAAAGTTAACTTCACCAAGCTATTTCTAAAAAGAATGTTCTGTCCTGTGGATTGTGTGTGAAGATGCAGAAGCAATCTCAATTGATTTTTCTATTGCTTTTATTCCTGTTGCCTTGACATCCTTTATTATCTGTTTGTGGTATTATACATGCCCCCATGTTAGATGAAGGGATATTCTGCAATGATTATTTTCTCTAAGTTAAGAAAAAAAAGAGGAAAAAAAAATAAAAAAAGACCACTTGCTTTTATTTCAAATAAAAAGGAAAATTGGCAAAGGAGTCACATCTCTGTTCTTATGTTATGTCTCTAGAACTTTTAAGGACAGCTCTTTGAAGAAGACAGGGAGAAAAGAAGGGAAGAAAGGAAGGGGGAAGGAGGGAGAGAGGGAGAAAGGGAGGGAACATGAAGAGGATAATGAGAAATTCTATAACTAATAACAAAAGAATTTTCTGTTACAAATTAGTAAATAAGATTAAATTAAATTTAAAAAATGAAAATAATTTTGGTTTACATAAAGAACATAAAAGGTATTTACCAAGACTACCAATTGGATTTTGTACATAATTCCTTCCCACACTATGCTAGAAAAAATGACTATTTTTTATGAGGACAATAAATATTCCAATGCATTATGAGAATAAACACTCATAAACTGAAGTTCAAAGATGATCAAATAGGCTCCAAGAGTATCAATCAGAATAACTAGCTAAATGCTAAAGAAAAAATATTTTTGGTATGCTATAACCTGAAACTTGAAATAGGCCAGGACTATATAATTATATCTATACCATATCTTTCTAGTTTCATGAGGACATCTGATTTTAAATGGACTGTAGGAAATCAGATGCCTTAATATCGGCATCTAATACAATTTAGGATAGCCTGGGATATCTTGATTGCCCATTCAGAAATATTCGGGTTTACTGTAGTCTTGTGCAATATCTATAATATCCTAGGGCATGGCAAATACAATTGGGTCCTGGGTTTATGAAATTAAACCCTAGATTTTGAAAAGCCCACAATTCCTTAGGCACTTAAAGTGGGATTCAATCTTTCAGCTCATTATCTTAGCCAGATTTCTTCTTCCACATTCTGGTCAGTAGGCAGAAGCACTTCCAAACCATCTCTGGAAGAGGTGAATCCCTAAGAGAGGCGCAATGGCAGTTGCCAGAATGTCTCCACTGATTATAGAGATAACCCAAACAGCTGGCTCAGAATATGAGTATGACTCAACTTTCTCCTAATTTTAGATATCTAGATGCACATTCAGCATTTTGATTCTCCTTTAGTCACTGGATTTCCAGTCATTAGGGTTTCATTCAGTTGCTCAAGTTTATGTATCTACTGTGTGAAGAGTTCTATTGGATGTGCTCTGGCATTTATTTCTGTCCTTTTCAAAAGCTTTGATTAGTTAGGATATTTTACATGGGGCAAGGCTCCTACCTGTGAACAATGAATTGAGTCTACCTGAGTCTTTGGATTCTAAAAAGCTACTGAGTTACTCTAAGTCTGTAATTTACTTGCCTAAACTTACTTCCTCTTAAAAGTTCTACAATATCTGAGACATCCGCATAGGACAGATGAGACACAAAAACTGATAGAAAAGCTACATTCTTTTGGTCTGACAGTGGAAGACCACACAGGATATGGTAGGGCATCCCAATTTGCACTAGATATTTATCTTAGGCAAAGGAATCCTATCCTATATGACTGAATTTTGGCTGACTAATGTTAGCTGAGAAGACTTTAATTATTATAGTTATATTCTGTGTATGGATAGATATGTCTTGGCTAGAATGTCTGTAATAGACAAGATAAGTGAAGTCATCTGAGTCTCTGATAAGAAAATAAATTTATTCAGAAGAGATCTTTGTTTCTTTCACCATGGATTTGTCTGCACACAAACTACTAAACTGTCTCCAGAGCAAGGGCTGTGTGTGAAGAATATGTGTTTAGAATGGTCTTTAGTTTATTATAAGTTTCATAAAATCATGGAAGATCTTAAGTTGGAAGGACTATAAGGATCTTGTAGCCTAGCTCCCAGCTCATCACAGGACTACCTAAAAATAAATCTTATGACTAAGGGCATTGTCCAGATGCTCCTTGGGCTCTGACCTTCTCATAACCATGACAAACCTTTTCCCTGGGAAGCCTGTTGTAGAGACTGACCACCCTCTTAGGGAGGAATCTTTTCTTAATGTCAAATCTGAACCTCCTCTGAGACACCTTCATTCCATTTCTTTGTGTCCTATCACCAATGACCAAAGAAAGTAGATCAGTACCTTACTCTTTGCTGCCCTTCTTCAGGAAACTGTAGTCTGTGATCAGGTCAGCCCTCAGCCTTCTCTTCCTGAAGCTGAATAAGCCAAGACACATTACTCACTGCTCATAATTCTTTCCCTTAAGGCCTTTCAACAGCTTGATCATTTTCCTCTGGGCATGCTCTAATACTTTGATGTCCTTCTTGTATTGCGGTGCCCGAAACTGCACTCACAAATTGAGGTGAGGCCACACCAGTGCCAAGGAGATCAGCACAGTCACCTCCTTTGTCCAGGACTTTCTCCTCTCATGATGCTGTGCCTGATGCACTCCAGGACATAACTGTCTCTTTTCCTAGGAGACCTATGTGACCCAAAAAATGTATGTATTATATTTCATATTTTCTGTACATCATCTGCAGCCTGTTGTAGAGTCTCTCTAAGACTCGGCAACCCAGGAAACAGAACTGGAGTGTTTTACCCTGGTTCAAGGAAAGGAGGGGTCCTGGGGTCCCTTTGGAGTCACCTCATGTAGGGTCATATCTATGCCATGCTCAGCTGGAATGTTTCTTCCCTGCAGCAACACACCAGGGACTCGGAACAGCGGCACCAACCGCATTTATGGAAACACTGTTGCTCACATCACACGTATTATCTAAATTTTTCATGGAATATTTTGCTGACCATAAGATAAAAAAAATATTGTGAATCATTTCAATGCATGTATTATGTAAAACAATATATTAAATAATGCCATTTACAGAGTTGTGGAAATACTGAGAAGTGTAATGACTTCCAATGTTTTGCTTATATATAAACCAGTTCAGATTGCTTAATGTTTAGAATTCGCCAGGATCTGTCACATGAAAAATAATGATATAGGATTTGGATAAATCAAGCAAAATTGTATCGAATCATGGGGAGGGAAGGGAGCAACTAGCACCTCAAAAATACCCACCAACAACTGTCCCTCCCAAATGCCAACAACCAAAAAACCCAAGTATATTTTAGTACCTCCAAAAGCATTACAAGACACTTCAGCGAATGGTATAGATAGAGGTTATAGCTTTCTCCAAATCAGAAATATTATCCTGAGCATGAAATGCATGATGTTATGAAGTAGCATGGTATTTGCTACAGTTTGAGAGGATTAGTTAATAGATATGTTTATGCTGAATTAGTAGATTAAGGACATTATCTTGACACTAAATGCATACTTAATTCAGTCTAATGATGGTCAGAGACAGCTTCCCTATAGTCTCCTTTCTTTCAGTGAAAGGTCTTCATGATGTTCATTACTTAAATGTCCTCACATACAGCCATCTGTACAGCATTGCAATAAAAATCACTAGAAGCTACATTGTTTTAAATAACAACCTATAGCAGGAAAAGAAATCCTGTGAGATTGCTGCAAAAGAAATTTTACTTGTATGAATGACCAGCTCAGTGGAGAAGTATATTTCTGAGATCATTCATCACTGCGGTGTACCTGGCAAACTCACTATTTCATGAGAAATAGATGAGAGAAAGGACTGTCAAAATTTAAATCTTAAAATACATATTACCAAAAGAGTAAATAAATAAGATCTTTGTTAGAAGGATATTACAGTATGCTTCTTGCACTGTTAGATTTTATGCAAAATAATTTCCTGTATCCTAAAATAAGCCTTACTATTTTGGGCATGACTTTTGGATAAATATGCTAAATTATTAGAGGAGAGATTGATGGCTGTTTTGTTCTCTATGGTGTATCTGATAAATTATTTTACCAAAAATCAGACTGTATAATTTATTGAAAAAGAATGCATTCCAAATTTAAAATGTAACCTTGTTTTCTGAACTTTAACAAATGAATTGTATCTTAATTCTGCTTCATGAAATGAGCAGCCATATTGATGCCTTAAAGATCTAGAAATAAAACAACACATTTTAAGACAATATTAGTATAGGTGGCAATATAAAAGCTGGTCTTCAATTGGAAGCCTCCAGGGGCAGATATGGAAAAATGCCCACCCCACACAAGGCAAATACAGTTTGATAAGTTTAGCAAATTAGCATAACTGACAAGAATTTCCAATTAGAAGCACAAGTAATAAGGTAACTCCTCCCTTGCTTCTTCATCTTCTGGAACCACCTCCCTTTCTTGCTACTAGCTATAATAGCTGTACTTTATGAGAAAATGTCCTGAGAAATATTTTTGTCTTATTTCCCAGAAGTAGCAAGATAGGACAGGAGTCTTTTGGTATGTGTTTTGTCTTTCTGTCCATCAGGATAGGAAAAATACTGGGGTTAGCTAGGAACTATATAACTGTTCAACAATAGCCTACAGAGCTACAAATGTATGTTGCAAAAATCATTTTGACATCATATTTGTAGTAGAGTACAGAAAAGCAGCCACTTTGTACATATTATTTGATTCAATAAAGAGTAAAATCATTGCAATAATTTTCTGAAAGACGGTTTGATAACCTTATATGTCAAACCATTTTGTTAATCTAACCAAAATTCCTGTTTAAAATAGGCCAAAAAGTTTTGATCATTGATTCCTTCAATAAGGAAATTTGTTTTCCGGTGTAGATTGACATTTTTTGTAATAATAACTAACTGGCCACACTACAAAAATGACAAGCGTCCTCAGGGATTTATGAGTAGTTTGATTTAATGCTGAACTATGATATTAGACAGCTATTCTGCCTATGCTTCAGAAATGTTGGTTTTAAGGCATCCCAATTAAAATGATTCTGTCAAGTCTAATCCCAAACTCTTCAGTTCTCCTCTTTTGGCTTTAAAATCTTCAGATTTTCGCTGGCTTCCAAGCAGGTAACAGATTCATGATCTTGTTTTTGCCTCCATACGCCAGTGTAATTTCTACTTCACCTACCTTGTTAGAAGCTCAGGGCAGGTGAGAGGGGATGTATTCTTTCCTGGTGCCTCTTAGTGCCTATTGCACTCTACCTGAGATCTGTCTTGCACATCTAGACCTGGATATCCTTTCCTGCTCTTGATGGAAAAGGCATGATTACATATCTACAAAAGATGTGGGAGGTATGGCAAACATGATTAAATCTGAGTGACTGGAGAATTAGGATACTGCAAAAGATAATCCAGTTCTTAGTGTTTCCTTAGATTAGTCTTTGGGAGGTTTTTATGCATTTCCTGCAATATGATTGTCTTTAACTGCTAAGAAGTTTTTGTCTTTCAAATTCTTCAAGATATACACCTCAGGACACTCCCACATTTAATTTTATTTTCTTTAATCTTTAAGCCTCTGTGCTCTTCAAATGTTCTTAATCAAGCAATTTGAAACTAATGACCTTTCTTTCAGAGAGCTAACCAATACCATTCCTTTAAAGTAGATAATCTTATCACTATTAAAATTAATAAAATAATAAATGACAATGCATCTACATTTACACATTTCATAGACTCCTTTCACTTCCTCTAATATAATCTATTTTAAAAGACTGCATTTATTCAAATGGAAAAAATATACACACTTTTTTCTGTCTTCCAGATGATTTTATAATGTTACAGGAAATGTTCTTCATTCATTCAGCTGGTATCAGCAGGAAATCTAAGAACATTAATGAATAATTAATGGCAATGAAGTAGTTAGAGCAGGTATACTATTAAAACCAATAATTGAAATTATTTATGGACCTCTAGATAGGAATCTATGGGTAATTTTAATAACACTGTCACATTTGATACACTAAATACATAAAATATGTGGTACTGCTTGTCTGACAAAGGTTTTAAAAGGGGGAAAGAGCAACAAAGTGTTGACTACATGTCAGACACTTTCAAAACTTCAGAGTTCTAGTCAAAGTGAAAATACATGGACTTACATTGAAACTTATGGATACATCTACACAGTCAAACAAGCTTGAGCATTCATCCCCTTATAATCAGCATTGGTTGAACGTTTATTTTCTTCCTGATTTCTTAGCTAACCACCTCTTCCCAAAACAACTCTTTTAAGAATAAAGCATGAATACATTAATGGGGAGTCCATGGTACCCTCAAAAGGGGAGGAAAATGAATCCTCTTCATTCTTTTCTGTCCACCAGTACTTAGGCTTTTCTCAAGTAGGTCTTCAAAGTTTTCTTCCTGGAGGTAAGGCCACACCCCATGGCACCGAGCCATATGCATGCTGAATTTTGAACTAAAGAAGTGATGTCTCTGTTGGACCTCCACAGAACGATCTCAGTTTCTTTTGAATACTTTGAGCTGGAAGCCACACTCAAACACAATGACCGTGTGTTCTTCTAGTACATTACCACTGAGCACCAGGACTAGACTCAGAATCAAGTGTTAGGCGTTTGGAACCAGCTGACAAGCTAGACCTTGAGTAGAGAGGCAGCAAGCCAAATGGTGTCACCTTGCCCTGGAGCCATTTAGTTACATAGATACAGCACTGCTATTGCTAATTACAAGCCAAAGGCTTTGCACCTCCTGGGCCAAGGCTCATTAGACGGCATCTGAGCTCCTCTTGGCCTACCTGGAGCATTTTTTAGCTTGTTTAACTGTAACAACAATTTTCTAATGACCAAACACTTATTACCTCATTCATTTCACTTTGCTCAGCTTTGTAAAATTACATGGCATAACGCCAGTGCTTATATGAATAGCAGCAGTTGTAATAGTAATAGTAATAGTAATAGTAATAGAAATAGTAATAGTAATAGTAATAGTAATAGTAATAGTAATAGTAATAGTAATAGTTATGTATTGATGACATACGTGGATAGAAATATTCACTGCTGACTTAAAAATGTAGTTTAGATGCAAATAGGTCTGGTATGACAGAAAGGGCCTCGAAAATGGAGCCTTGGGATACAGGGTAAGAAGTAATGGTATGGGACAAAAACAAAAAGGGCACAGGATTATACTGGAGACCACAGGACTATAAACCAGATATGAATGAAACAAATATACACCATATGAAGAGCTGCATAGCAAATTCAGGACCAGCAACAACAGAATAGCTGACCATCTCATCTTGCATTAAATATCCTGACTATAGAGATACAGACATAATATTCTTGTACAGTGGGAACTTTCCAGCATTTTCCATATTCTCATTTACTGTGAATAATTTTTATTTGCTTTATGCTCAGTAACAGGTGTCTTAATGAGTAGTACACTCCACAAACTCCCTGGCTGTAAAATCAAGCTGTAAACGTCCAAGGCAACCACAGCTCTTTTTTGTAGCAGACAAAATATATTTCTGTGAACTGTTTTCAAATACTAAAGTATTCAGACCTATTTTATCCATGCAATTCAAATAACTCAGCACAAAGAATGAAGAAGGCATTTGTTATCTATGCTAGCCTTTTTTAAGGACACAGCTTGCTGAAATAAAAATACAATCGGAAAAATCACAGCACAGAATAACACTGTTTTCAGAAATGCATTATGGCATCTTTCTTTGCTGGAAAAATGAAGAAGTGATAGATTTATGTTTGAGAGAATTAATCAGCGTCTTTTTTATTTACAGATGAATATTTGGCAATAAACCATTCAAGAAACCTGGGATCAACAGGTGGATAACTACTGTGGAGTGACAAACCTTTCGGAAGCCATTTATTATCCCCTAAAAAATCTGTAAACAGTATTGTATTTGTGGCAGATCATGAGCTGACTGTAGATATACTACAACAGAAAATGCTAGCAGCATATTTCTGGATAGAAGCAAAGTCCATAATAAAAAAAAAAAAAATTACTGTATATTTTTCAAATACCAGATCTGATGGAGGTTGTATAACTAGAGTGCTACAAACTGAGCCTTTCCTCTTCATCTGAAAAGTACTTTCCAGGACCATTTCAAATCAACAAAGGCTCCAGCATGACCTGTTATGGCCGGATGTGACCTTGAAGGCTAGTGCTTTGCACTAATAAAAATTATAATTATTGCCAAATAAAGATTAGGTGGCAGATATATAATTGGGATTTACCAAGAAATGGAGAAATTCAAATATACACAAAATGAATCCCATAGTTTTAACTCCAAAGGCATATTGGACACAGAAAATTTCTAAGCTGCAGATGTGGCTTAGATTATATAGCTTATGTAGTGTAATTTTCTAACTCTGACAAAAATTGCTGAGCTTTGAATCTAAATCAGACATACATTTTGTTATTTACTTCTAATCACTAAAAGTAATCACTAAAAATATTTCTGGTGCTTTTTTTTATTTTTATTTTTGGGTAGACCATACTTTCAAATAAAAAAACCCCAGATATTAGCACCACAACATTGTTCAAATGTAGTGAAATTTCACATTGTTTCTGAAACATTTCAGCTTTTTTCCTAGTCTTGGTTAAAAAAAATATCTATTTGTTTTATTTATTTAGATTCATAGCATATAGAGAGAAAAGAGGCACATTTCCTTTTTCATTTTCAAACTAACATTAAGGTGGGACAATTTTCACAAATTTTTGCTGTCTCAGTTTGACTTCTGTTTTCAGAGAGAGAAAACACTGTAAAAGTGTGACTTGTCACACTTTTCATCGCTGTCAAGAGCTGAATTTGACATAGCACTCTATTTCAGTTTCCTGATTGTGAAATATGAATAAGAACACTTACTAACTTTCAGGGATATGTGAAAATAAATCAGTAGTTTCTTACCTGATCATATATTGTACCTGATAGCCCTGGGAACAGTCCTTGTGATTCCTTCTTACTGATTAACCAGTTTAAAAATCTGTGACAAGACTTATCCTTTTATCTTCTACCTTTCCTTAATTGTAATGAACTCTTATGTACCCCATTGTCAGAAAAAGAGACATAAATTACATCAATCAGGATGATATAAATCTATTGTTTATTAATTTTTCAGTAACCTCTTATGGGCTAAAAGGCATAAATTTCACATGTATGAATTTGTACCTATGTAATACTGAGTCAGATATTATGCCAACCTCACTTTAATTACACTCTAAATGAATTTTGTACTAGCACTGAGATGAGATACCTCGGTCTGTAACTCTCCAGATGTTCTTTTTTTCAGAAATTAAAGTTAAAAGCAGAATAGCAACCTAAGAACCTGCAAAATAGCTAAATTCACACTGTTTCTCTGTAACAATGGTAACAAGATGAACAAACAAATCAAAAAACAGCCCCAGATATGTTGTTTGTTTCAGTCATAAAATCATAGGATGCAGAGAATTATAGAATGTTCTGCACTGGAAGGGATTATGTTGTTTAAATTGTGTTGTTTAAATGTCTATTATTTAAAGATAATGCAGTTCTAATCCCCCCTGTCATGGGCAAGAATTCTTCCCATGAGACCAGGTTGCTCAAAGTCTTCAAACTGGCCTTGAATACTTCCAAGGACAAGGCACCTACTACCTCTCTGGGCAACCCATTCCAGTAGCCAATTATTCTCATAGTAAATAATTTTCTCCTAATATTTAATCAAAGTGTACCCTCTTTCAGTATAAAGCCCTTACATCTTATCCTGTCTCTAGATGTCCTTGTAAAAAAGTCCCTCGCCAGCTTTCTCATAGGCCACCTTTAAGTGCTGATTTGTACTTAGCGAAACCATGTTAGTTGTTCCAAATCACCTTCTCATTTTCCATGTGTCTTAGCACAATTTCCTGGAGAATCTGCTCCTTGATCGTGCTGGTCACAAAGTTGAGACTGACTGGACTGTTGGTCGTCAGGTCTTCCTTTTTCCTCTTCTAAGAACAAGGGTTATATTCCCACTTTTCTGCCGCATCTTCTCACACATGATGGCTAGTGGCTTAGCCTCTTTGCAAGTTCCTGGTTTGTCTGCTGTTTCTTGATACCCCATCAATCAGAATGACTGACCAGGTTTGTCCCTGGTTATTGTTTGTTAACAATAATTGGGCAGTGTTGATGTCTCCATGTTTTGTCTCCCTTGCTTTCTTTATCCTCCCAACTGAAAAACACCTTCACATCCTACATATCCTTCCCAATTTTTGTGATTCGTCAGGTTTGCTGTCTTCACCATCTACATTACTGTATATTGGTCAGGTTTCTCTCTGTTCTTGTTTTATGGCTCCTTTGACCAGGTACCATTAGAGGTGCAGGCACTCTCCTTACACTTACTCTTATAATAAGCACTTTCCTTCAGGGTGCAGATACCTTCATATTGACCTGGTATAATTTCTGTGTGCTCACAAAAAGGGTGTTTCACATTCTCCTTTTCCTCTGTCTCCAAGTTTTTGATTCTGTCATCTTTTGGCAACACTCTACTCTTAGTTCAGGGGTGAAGAACTATTTCATTGTTCAGCTACACTTCTATTCCACCACAGCAGTGGCATAAGGAAAAGATTTCTAATGAGCATCCCAAACCTAACCAAAGCTGTCATCTGAGTTTTACATGGCAGAAAAAAACAAATCATCATTTTGCTTATACATTTTTGTGGAAGACTATACTATTTTAACAGGTAAGAGAAGTCTTTCTTTGCTCTGTTGAATTACATCTATAGGTAAAATGTTTTAGAGAAAAAAAAGAATGCAAAAAATTCCATTACTTGTTTTGAGGTGCTGGACTTATAAACTTTAAAATATATATTTGTTTTTCCATTTCTGTCTTTGAATCTTAGTCTTTTGGTCTCAGAAAAAAACTAAGCTATGCTTACAAGCTAGTCAGTGATATTAGGAAATATTACTTTGCTTGTCTAAGAAATTATATGTTAATTTAACCTTTAGTCAATGGTTTTCAAATGTACTGACTAAATGAAATGAGCTGTCAAATTATAGTCTGATATTTAATATGTTCTCAGTTACTTATGATTTTTTTCTGGTCAAGACCTCCTACCTGTGAGTTATACCTATATAAACACTCAGAATTATTATAGAGTCAAAATATTCCACAAATTTCCTGAAAATGGCTCCAGCTAAGGTGTGGGCCAACTAACTCTGTCGTATTTAAAAGGTCACACATTCAATAGAGAAAACTCAAATAATAACAGGGCTTGTTCACCACTCAAGTTCATAAAAGACATAGAATATTTGAGCCCTTTAGCAAGTAATTTCAACTCTAAGACAAAATGATCCTAGGGCAGGTCTCTTACAGCCAGTCTCTTGCATAAAAGCTCTTGAGTCTTGCTTCTCTAAAAAACTGTTTGGAACACTTAAACCCAGATGTGTTGAGAAATCCTGTGGTAAGTTTTAAGATGTCTTTAAGGTATGAATTAAATTACAAAAACATATTTCATTTCATAGTTTCTCACTATTCTACTTGTTTGTGTTTCAACTATAGAAGCCTAATACTGTCACCAGCCAGTGCTGAACGTAGTAAGTAATTCCTTACTGTTCTGTATCATCAATTTTTAGTTCAGGTTCAGTCTGGTACTTTAGATTTCTGGGCTAGGAGAGCACTGCAATCTTAGTTGTCTATTGAAAGGAATGGTTATATCTCCTAAAATTATTTATGAAGGAAAAAAATTACTTCAGAGATTCAGCCTATGTTTAATATTTGGGATTTGGATTCCATCAAGTATGTTTCTTGGAGAAATGCCATTCAGGATTTAATTTGCTTTAAAGACTAAAGGCGTAGGGCCAAACTATTTACTGAGGGCCAATTCATGCACATCCAGGCCTCCTAAATATCCATTCAATTGCATTACTCTCCCACTTCCTGGAATAGTTTAATCTTTTTTTGTAAGTGAAATGATGAAAGAGGTGCTATGGCATAAAGAAGCAAAAACGGGGGCCAGGATGAACAAGGTTTTGATACAGGAATAGGAAGAAAACCACATTTAAACAACGTAGTCCAGGCAGTTGCCAAGAAGAACTGGAACAGATTCAGTCAATGTCAAAAAAAAACAGAATTCAGAATGCATTTATAATTTAAATTTATAGACATAACATTTACGCAATTTATACCACTAGTGTGTCCCAAAGAGCCCTGAGCATCTTCAGTGTCCCTTTAAAAATAAACAGAAGTGTCCCAAATATATGAGTATTTCAGGACAGGAAACTGCCATAATAAAATATAAGTAGAACAAAAATGGAAGCAACCCTACTGACATTCCCTTCAGAATGATATTTTCTCATATCTTTTCCTACCTATTTGCTGGCTAGTGAGGGAGTTCTAAATCTAGACAAATAATAGCTGTTGAGATAGATAGGTACCTAAGGGCAGGGAAGCAAACCATACATATGTAAAACATAAAGAAACATCCCATCTCTCCATGACTGGAAGTTCCTGCCCCAGAAATAGTACCTGCTGTTAAACAATGGGAATTTCTATCTACACAAGCTCTAACAGCTCGTTTTCCTTCATAAGGCTCAGCTTGTTTTCTTTACGTCCTGGATAGCAGAGAAACACTAAATCTGGTATATTTTCCTAGTGTCTGTTTACGTGAGCACTTAATTATTTGTAAAATACATGGACACTCATTGACTACAGAAGTCGTATTCATGAATTTGTGAATATTTAGTGTTCATTAGTATATCCTCCATTCCTCTGGAGATTGGTTCCAAATGCTGCTTTCAAACTGTGCTTCCCAGATAAATTAATCCCATCCCAAGATGTTTCTAGCTTCCAGCTTTCTATAATTTTATTATGTCTCCTTTTGTTGGGAAAGGGGAATTAGTTAATTTTTCAAACTTTCCTAATTAAGAACACAAAATTTGAAACATTATTGTCTTAGAAAATGGCCCTTGTGGCCACTTCTACAATGATTGTTGGGCATCTAACTTGTACTTAGGAGACTTAGCTCCTTCTGAAATCAGAAACTGTTTAAGAAAAAGCTGTCTTCCACATTTCAAACTAAAAGAATCAAGAAAACGTTTAGGTGTTTAACTCATAAACTGTAACTAGCTTCTCAGGTTTGCTCTAAGGAAGCAGTTTACATTCTCAGAAAAGGACATAGTTGTTGTGTGAATGACTGCTGGGGAAACCAATTTCACTATATAAGTTCAATTTCATAGGGTTTAGAGGGGAAAATGCTATTTTTTAACTAACCATCATGTGGATGAATAATAGTGGTAAATTCTTTTTATTATTTCCTTATGGATGTGAATCTGTTCACTTAAGAATGATCTTCATTTACTCGCTTTGAAGAGAAAACAGATGAAACCAGTAGAGTAAGTCATATTCAGATATACATATAAGTGGAGAGACAGAAAATGGAAGGAAATGCAAGATAGGAGAAAGCAAAATTATGGGGATAAATTGTTAGATATTACAAGGTTCGGAAGGCTAGGAATCAGGAAAAGCTGGGATTAAAAGAAATGCAACATACATAGATGATAGGGAGGAGGAAAATACAAAACACTGGGTTGAAAATTTTTATTCATACTACTTTTCAGGTTTTGTGTCATCAATTTTGGGGGTTTGCACCTCTTAAAAAACACAAAAGTATCCTCTCATTTGACATTGTCATTCTAAGTATCTGCATACTTTATTCTTGCTTACTAAAAATGTAAATAAATAATATTCAGTAATATCTGATTACTGAACTTCAATTATTCATAAATGACATGTAAAGAGACTTTTATTTGAATTCTTGCATCAGGGCAGGGTTTTCTTCTATGTGTATCTATCAAAATTCTTTCTTTTTGAAACAAGTGTCCAAAGGTAATGTACTAAATCACAGATCTTTTGCTTTGCTAGATGTGTAATTGTATTCACCTTTTAGAAAATTGAAAAGTTCATCTCAGTGGTGTTCCACCACGTATATTAACATAATCAGTGATATGCTTCTTTAATGCTGGGTTCATATTGAAAAAATGTGAACATGAACCTTGTGCTAATTAGATATATGAAAAATCCAGTGAGACACAAATTGTTAGACTTTATGGTACCTCAGATTACACATTTTAATCAAAACTGTGAAGTTAATACATAATGCTAATGATACCATAGAAATTAATTCAAACAGATATATTGTAACATACTACTAGGCTTAAGTGCATTTCTCTTTAGAGATTTCTAATCTACTGTCTAATTATCTAATTAGTAACAAGTATTTTTAATTTTTTAAACTTTTTATGACAAATCTTGGCAGGTTGAATACTGTTTTCTTTTAGCAGAAAATATATGAAACATAATTGCTACTTATGAGCAGCAATGTATCTATATCAACTTGTGCCGTGATATGTCAGGACAATATGTCAAAGCCTATACTTTGCAGTAAAAGGCAATGAATGTATATCTTTTCTGTAAGGTCTGAAACTTCAGAGGGTGCTAAGGAAAAGACGCAGGCAGCCTCAGTATCTTTCTGGACATATTTTGATGCCATACCAGCATTGAATAAAATTGTTCATGCCCCTCTCTATTCATACTGATCATGAACACCAGGGTTTGAGAAGATAAAATAAAACAATTTTAGCTTATGGATTTTGTGCTTCCTACTCCAGTGAATCATGGACTCTGAGTCACGTATGGTAATGATAAGAGAACCATTACACATTGATCTGGACCATTTTTAAATCTTTATGCGTGCACATAGCGTCCCATCCTTTGAAATAAATTGAACAGTTAGTGTTCATAGGAAAGAAAGCAGGTAAGCAAGCTTTTGATGAAAATAAATTACTGTTATATATGTGATTCTCTTGTGTATCTTATTACAGTAGAAGTACAGGAGACAAGTAGCATCAGGAAACAGAACAGCTTTGGAAAAAGGTCTCCTTTGGCTTCTTGGAAACTTCAGGATAAAATTCTGCTATTCTAAGGTGGGCTCTACAGCAAGACACACAAATTTATTATCACCACTCACCTAGCCTAAAAATTGTTAACATTTTTTAATAGCTTTTTAATATACCAAACCTTGCTACAGACAACTTCTCTTTTAAGACTGAATTTCTGAAAAAAACACAGCCTAATCTTATCCTCTCTCCTAGACTGTTATTTCTGCCCACTCTTTCAAACTTGGTAACTCTACACTGTGTACAAAGGGTTCACTGATTTCCTCCCCGCACTTCAGCTCTTCTAAGACCGAGTTCAGTGTGACTGCTCATGCATCTGAAGAATCAGACTTCTCTTCAATAACGAAGTATAGATCTGTCTGTCAATGTCTAACTCAAAATGAGCTTCTGAAAAAGTTTCTTCTTTAAAGAGTTTCCTCATCTTACTTAGTTACCTAGGAAAATGAATAGAATTCTCTATTTCCATAACTAAGCTGAATGAAACACTGGGAAGAAGGCTTAGTTCATAAAGAAGGATAGTGAAAAAGTCTAATTTTCGTAAGGGATTTTTGCCAAAATAATTTTTACAAACTTTACACAGACTTTGCACATACACCTTTTTTGTTGCCATTCTTGCATCAAAATCTTCGTATCAACAAAAAGGAACAAATCAGATATACAAAGCAAATAATTCACTGTTAGTGGAATTAATATTTTTCAGTTGTATGGTCCCAATAACATAGTATAACACAAAAGCTTAACATTAATGCATTTCAAGCCATTACACAGTAAATATCTTCCCAGTACTTGATCCCTTTCTCTGTTAAAAAAATGACAAATTTGTCTATTTTGGTAGATCAAAGCCTTTTACAATATGTTTATGCTGTCTATCTGCAATAAAAAAGAAAGAACTGAAAAAAAGTTTAAAAGCCCTCAAAGTAAATGTTTGGTTCAACTTGGATATATTTTATATCTAGCAGCTAAATTCCCCCACTTATAATTAATATGGTAAGAATGCCATACTGTAGAAACTAAAGGAAGTATTTAATATTTTTGCTGATGTTATTTTGTCATGCTTGAATGGTGTTTACATCATTCATGTGCTGCAGACTCTTTGGTTTAGCTCCCTCTTTGATTGTGGAATCATTCTGCCTTTCATCCTAATTAATTTCTAAGAAAATCATGTGGTCATTTCTGGGTATGATGAAGAGGTCAGAGCAAAAGTGCCTCACTAGGATCTCACTTCTCCTGGATTTCAGAGATTTTTATTGTGGCGTCTTGCACAAATAAATTAGGAAGTAAATCACAAAGGCAATAATCCTAATCAGACAGCACTGTTTCATTGCCCTTGCTTCTTGATCAGCACAGGGGTGCTGAACTCTGGTGTTTTGTTTTGGTTTTATTTAGCTCCCTTTCTAGTGAGCGAATTACAGAGAACAGATAATGACACAAATAAGGTAGATTAGAAGGAAGGCGTATTTTTAAATGCACTTAATAAGTGACTCATAAAAATGCTAAACCAAAGATGTCAAATTACTCTGACTGTACATCCTCAGATAATTTCTGCCAAAATTTTCCACTCAGTAGGTGCTCTATATTCCAAAGTATTGTGAGTAGTGCTGGTGAAAACAAATCAAATACACCCCAAGTTTCCTTCTTTTTTCCTACAAAAGACCATTAGAAGATCTGAAACCAGTTAAATCCAAACAATTTTTTTTTTAAACTGAGAAAATATAGCTCAGATGAGTTGCTTATGGGACTAAGGGTTTTCATTGCTTTAAATATTTAACTATTATTTGCAAAGTTTTCACATTTGTGGTTTCAAATGGGTGCCTTTGGCAGCACATTTTAACATATGTATATTTAAATATAATATTTTGAATCTATAAATCATATATGAAAATATTATAAATATATATATAATATTTTGACTAATGAGATTTTTAGCTGATGTAAACCAAGTCAATGGGATTATGCCAGCTAAAAGCATGAGAGAAATTGGTCAGGGAGACTTGATTTGTCCTTTGTCCTTTGGTTCAGGGTCAGCGACACTTTTAGCCACAGTGACATACAAGCAAACTCAGTGATAACAGTGCATATTATTCTCCCTAAGGACTGTGGAACTTCATTAATAACGCCAGCCAACATTGTTTTCAGGGTCAAGTCATGTTTCAGTTTTCTAATCTCCCCGACCAAACTACTGTAAAAATGTATGAAAACCCCATCTTGCTGGTTCATGAAAATTCAGAAGTTATCATTTGTCAAAAAGTGATCTTTTTTGCTCAGGCTTTCCATCTCCCTCTTTTATTAAATACAACTCTTCATCCTCATCCCCAAGTGCTGTAGATCTATCTGCCTTTTTGACAAAACAGTCTTCTGAAACTTCTCAAATTTTCAGAGTTTAGCTTCTCTGGGCATTTTCTTATGCTTCAGCTATCTGAGGCTTGGTGCTGTATTTTATAATGTAGATCCCAAACTCCAAGTTCCTTATAATTTTCCTAGAAAGAAAAAGGAACATAAAACAGTAATTTATTTAAATATACCCTCATTAAGAAAGAAAAGAGAGATAATTCTTTAGTTAAAAAAACCCTGATTTTAATTTATTTTTCTAAAGACTATTGCCAATAAAACAAATCAGTAAATAAAGAGTTCAGCACTGTATCAAAGAATAAAAGCATAGAATCAAAGAATCATTAGGGCCGGAAAAAGCCTCTAAGATCATTGAATTCAATCATTAACTCAGCATCACAATCTTCCCCATTAAACCATATGTCCATGTGCTGCATCCCCAAGCCTTTTGAACATTTCCAGGGATGTGATTTTTGAGCCACCTACAGTAGGCTTTGGCCATTAATCCAGCCTGTCGAGATCCCTCTGTAGAACCTTCCTACCCCCCAGAAAATCCTGTTGAACTTTGTGTCATCTTCAAACTCTCTGAGGGTGCACTCAGTCCCCTTATCCAGATCATCAATAAAGATATTAAAAAGAATTAACCCACAAACTGTGTCCTGGGAAACACCACTTACCACCATCCACCAGCTGGATTTAACTCCTTTCACCTCCATTCACAGAAAGAGTAATGAAATACTGTTATGATTAAGGAAACCCTAGGAACGTTTTTTTAAAATACTTATTAAAAATCTAAAGGCCTTGAAACTAAAAAATAATTGATCAAAATAAAAAAACCCTACCTTTTTTTTTTCCTTTTTGGTTTGATGAAAGACTTGCATCTTCTAAAGACTATTATTAAAAAAAAACACAGGACAGTAATTCTTTCTATTTCAGTAAACAATCTTACACTTTATTGAATTCTCTGGCATAAGCCTACCTTTAATTTCCATGCATGTTTTTGGATAGTGAGGGTGACTTAGCATTCCTTGATCAGTTTAACAGCTTGTCACATAATTATTTTCAGTGTAATTTCATTTCATTTTGCTGACCTATACATTTGCTTTAATTACTTTGTTTGGTGTGTGAAACTGAGAAATAATACATCTTGGTAAATCTTGGACTTGGCAGACTTAACTTTGTGACCCCAAGCAAGTAATCTAATTTCTCTCATTTACCAATTTGTTAAACGGAGAGATAAAATCAAAGTTTACCTAATTAAGGACTGTATTGGGCTTGTATGGCCAGGTTTTGCTAGCAGTGGGGCTACAGAGGTGGCTTCTGTGAGAAGATGCCAGAAGCTTCCTTCATGTCTGGTAGAGCCAATGCTGGCTCCAGGACAGACCCACCACTGTCCAAGGCCGAGCTCATCAGAGATAATAGCTGAAGTAATTATGTCCAGAGAGGAGAGAAGTGATAATATGTGAAGTGAAAACTCTGCAGACACCAAGGTCAGTGCAGAAAGAGGGGCAGGAGGCAATCCAAGTTCCAGAGATGAGATTCTCTGCAGCCTGCGGTGCAGCCCACAGTGAGGCAGCTGTGCCTCTGCATCCTGTAGAGGTCCATGGGGATACAGAGATCCACCCCTAGCTGCCAGGGAGACCTGTGCCAGAGCAGGTGGATGCCCAAAAGAAGACTCTGAACCTGTGGGAAGACCGTGTTGTAGCAGGCTACTGGAGGGGACCTGAAGACCTGTAGAGAGTGGAGCCCATGCCAGGGAAGGTGACCCTATGGAGGACTCACACCTGAGCAGGCTTTCTTTGAAGGACTATACTCCTTGGAAAGGGACCCACACAGGAGCAGTTAATGAAGAGCTGTAGCCTGCGGGAAGGATCCCATGCTGGGGCAGGGCAAGAACTCCTCCCCCTGAGCAGCAGACAAAACAACATGTGATGAACTTAGTGTAACCACCATTTCCCTATCTCCCTGTACCGCTAGGCGGGGGGGAGGAGACAGATGCTGGGAAGGAGGGAGGGGTTCAGGGAAGGTGTATTTAAGATTGTTTCACTTCTCATTATCCTGCTCTGATTTTGACTGATAATAAATTCAGTTGATATTCCCAAGTCAAGTCTGTTTAGCCTGTAACAGTAATTGATGAGTGATCTCTCCCTGTCTCAACTCATTAGCCTTTACATCTATTTTTCTTCCCTGTCCAGTTGTGGAAGGGAGTGATAGACTGCCTTGGGTGCATACCTGGCATCCAGCCAGGGTCAACCTACCACAGATAGTTTCATAAATTTTATGTATAAGGGGTTTTGAAGTCATTGGACTGCAGGATGATGAATGATGTGTAAATAAGACACAAGTCCTTTTATAAATTAAGCACCAAATGAAAAAGATAAAATAAATAAAGGTTACGGTTAGTAATTCAGGGTGGTTTCCAGCAGTATTAGTATGCTATTTCAATCAAAAAATCTGAGTATGAAGATATTTACAACAAGGTATTCATTTTAAAGCTGCTCTGGCTAATCTCACAGCTCCATTTTTTTCTTCCTACTATGCTCAGAAAGACTCTGAATGGCTGATCTCCCCTCCTAGTCATCAAAATCTCTAATTTCCCAAGTACTTCATTCATAACCTTTCAAGCATGGCCACTCTTTTCTGTTCCAAGCAGTGTCTTAGTTTTATTACCACACCAAGCTCCCTTTCAACTCCCCAACCCTCTGGACTCCAACTACATCATACCTCTGTGTCACCCCACTTTTATACCCTGCCCTGAAGTTTCTGTGTTCATGAACTTCGTTTTTCTTGCCCTCCAAATCCTGTGAATAATATAGTCCACTTCCCCCATTTTCTACATAATTTAAAAATGCATACTGATCCTACAACTTCTGCTACTGCCGTCCCGTTGATCATGGAAAATCGCTTTTCTTCCCCATCTTTCTTACTCCCTGCTTGGCCAGGAACATAGACTTGGCTGCTGTAGGAGGGATTTACCCTAACAAGACACTTGCCAAAATCTACTTGGATGCAAGCAATAGCACAGAAACTGAGATCCAAAAGCAAAAAGGGCAAAAAACTTATATGACAGGCTTGCCCAAGAAATGTGCTTGTTGTTCTTTTTCTTAACTTACATGACTTGGAGAAGGGAAGTAACTTGTAATTTTTCCAATTGGACAAATCTGAAGCTGCTAGTACAGACTTGCAGACGGATTTGAAAATGTTATATGAGTAACCTCTGCTGATGGATCAGCACATGAAATTCAGTGTTGATAAGTGCAAGGTAATATGCCTGAGGGAAAATATGACAGAAAGTTAGCTGCTACTCTTGTGTAAGTGATCCTGAAGCTACTGTTGACAGTTCTCTGAAAATTTCAACTCAGTTTTCAGCATCAGAGAGATGAACAATATATTAAATAATGATATATACTATACATAATTAAGAATTATAATTATATTTTATATTATTATATATAAATTAACATATGGTTTGCAAGCAGTTTCAGTGCTATGTGCAGTTCTTTTGACCTGTATCTTCAAAGAAGATTTTAAAACAAACAGAAGAGATTTTCTATCAGAATTATTTCCTACTTTGGAGCAAGGGGAGGTTAGCTTTTCAATTTATGAAACAAGCTAGGTCCAGGACACTTTAGTAGAGAGAGTTAAAATCATGGATTAATGCAACAAGTGGTTGGTGATTATTTCTCATTGTCCAAAAAATAACTAGTACCTAATGAAATTATCCAGGAACTGATAAACTGACTTAAACACGAACATAGGAGTACTTTGGTGTATAATTAGCTGTGATAATTTATAATAGGAATATGGCTTGGGTACACATTTAGCTTGGCAATATTTAGTCATAAGCTGGCTTTGGAATGATAACCCATGGAAGGTTTATTTAGTATATGCCCTGTTTCCTATATCATTAAATTAAACATCTGCCACTGAGTAGTGTCAGAAAAATTTGAAGAATTTAAAAATGCTCCAGGGTCTTGCAAATACTGCTGCTGCTTTTCCACTGATCAGTCAAAAGATACATTAGCTTAAAAAAAAACCAAAAAAACCCAAACCCAAAAAACCCAAAAGCCTCCCCCCTTTCCCTCTCCCCCAGATTATTTCTTTATTTCTTCGAATTTAGTGTTCAGTGTCTGGCACAGTCCCACTTGACAGACCCAATGTAAGAAATAGCATAAATTAGACCTGTAGACATACGGAAATTAATTTAATAACTTGATGTGTATTTTTTACAGCGGTTGGCAGGTATATTGATATTGAGCATATCCTTTTTTTTTTTTTTCCTGCATTTTGTTACTTATTCCACACTTAGTTTTGCTACTAGCCCCAACTGGAACCAAGTTCCTAGCCCATTTATATTTTCCAGGATCAGACTGTGCAATGAAATCTATTTAAAAGAAAGAAGCATAATCATGCAAATCTTCCATGCTTGCCACAACCCCCCCTTCCAAAAGAAGAGAGAAATTTCTTCAGCAAATAGAAATTCCATCAAAAAAGGAAAAAAGAAATCCTTACTGGTCCATAACTAGACCATTAACTGAAAATCTCCTGGAAAGTAACAAGATATTATCAATTTTTTTTCATTAAAGAAATAAGAAGAAAGATTCCTGAAAAAAATTTTCATTTTTGACACTACACACACCATTTTTCTAAAATTACAATGTAGCTTATTTATGAAACCATAAAATTATACTATGAATGGTACAGTTCATATGTAAGTATGAAGCTGATATGAAACATCAAAGCAATAACTCTGTTATGAAGCACAAATTGGCCAGAACAAAGTAGTAAATGTCAATTGATAAATCAGAGGCAGAGACTATGGCTTTACATCAGGTTTTGTAAGTGTTTGGTTTCATAAGCAGAGTACTGTTTCTATTAAAATGGGAGTAAGTCTTTCCAATTACATAAACAGACACTGAATTAAGCCTCAGATCTGAAGATTTTAAGTACGTCATAAGTCAGAGGTGAAATACATTTGTGGTTTCTGGGACATAGTTTCACGTCTAACCTTTGAATGTTTCTCTATAGCAGACTATGATGATAAAATTGAGAGGTCTAAATACTTATCAATATATTACAGATACAAAGAAATATGAGGAATAATCCAGGTAGGAATCAGTAAGAATGCCGTATTATCGTTATGCCAATATGCCATATTTTTCACAGCTATTTATCACAAATTATTTTTGTATAACTTGTGGAATTTCTGTATTGAGAAATTGACATTCTATGAAGGAAAGATTACTGGAAACATAAGTATACCCTCTAACTTTATATGTTGAAATAAAAATGGCTTCCTAGGCAACCTTTCTTTTGCTAGATGAAAATTACCTTTTTTTTTAATATCGCCCCCCCCCTATATCTAAAGGATCAAATTAAGATGAAAATTGCATTTTCCTAATTTATTTAGGAAATGTCTTCATTTAAGGGAAATATAACTGTTAACAAAAACACAATAAAAAAAGAAGAAGGGAGGAAGAAAAATAGGAGAGTGCATGAGAGAGAGAGAGAGAGAGAAAGCAGGTCTTTGAATGAAATAAAATGAGTAAGTTTCAGAGGTAACTAGTTTATGCTATATGGCTGCTAAGAAAGCAGTGGGGATTTAGAGATTCAGAGGAAGAAGAGAAGGATACCGTAGTGCAGTGAGGTTTAGTGAGCTATATAATCTACTTAAAAGTTTGATTAGAAATTCTATTGTATCTGGACAGTAGGCAGGCTACCTCGCAGACAAGAAGGAAAGCAATGGGTTCTTAAACTTTCATGTGGCAGCACTCCCATTGTTGTCTCTTTTTATTAATGACATGGAGGCAACCACGATAAGTCTAAATGGGCAGAGCACTGATTGGCTTAAGTGAACTTCCTATCTATAAAGCCCTGATAGTCTCCCTGTCTGCTGGATTTCTATAGCAACAACTGAAGGGCAGCAGCACACTGATGAAAAAAGTAGCAAAACCCTCTCCTGCAGGTATAATTTGTTCTTATCTTAACTCTAGTTCTCTTTCAAAGATCGCTCTTTCTCTATTGGAGGATGTCAAACTGTGTTTGCTTCAGAGAGGTGAAAATGTTTAAGAGTAAAACAGTCATGCCTACAGTCCTGACATAACATACACTCTAGAACATATATACAGATAAATGAATATCTGCATTCAAGGTATGCATTTTGTAAATACATCTTGTACCTTGTTACTTATTTATTGTAATGTCCTCAAATATTAGTCATTATCTACACCTATAGAGTTTACCTATGACCTATTACCTTACCTATAACTGAGGAAAATTCAAACGATGGTATTAAATGATTTTTCTCAAATTATCATCTGGATTTTCTATAAGAAGTACTTGAGATTATATGTTATGAAAATATCTTAGAATAATGTGATTCTAATGTAACATCTGTAAGAAAATTATTAAAGGAAGTTGTTTAAAGGAATCTATAAAATGTGAAACAATTTCAGTAATTTATATATTAATGAATTCTCTATATTAACTCAACATAGTAATCTCCATACAGTCTCAGATTGTTTTTTAATTATGCATGCAACTACTGAAATATTTTTCAATTTTAAGTTGAATTTTAAGTTGTAGACACAACTGCATTCTGCAAGTTGCATTAAGTGCTTTTTTGCCATTAACATTGAAGGTGATAAGTATGCTGTGCTTTAAACTTACTTCAAATTATTACTCTGCAAACAATGTATTACAAAATATTTACAAATATTTGTTTATTTTTTAACATGAAATAAATTTATGTTATTTGCTCTGTAAAAAACCTAAAGAAAAGTTCAAGGCCATAGGCTAAACATAACTTTATACTAGCCTTGCATATGCAGTAACAATACCTATAAAGGACACATTCATGTCATCAACATCATAACAACTGATGCTGAAACATTTTGACACAAGCAAGAAGGTGCTATAATTATTTGGCTTCCCAACAATGTCTATTTTTCATGCAGCTTATTATAATACTTTCATTTCTTCCCTCTAAAGTATATTTTATTCCAAGAGCACAGAAGATGATTGCATCATTTATACCATAATGTATTTGTGTTATCATCTGATTCAAACAGATTTTTACTTTCTGCATTCATGTCAGATTGTGAATTGACTGTGAAATCCTTGAAATGATGACCTGAATCTGATATAACTTTGAGTGGTTCTTGTGATTTTTAACATAAATTTATGTGAGTTTCCACTACATTGCTTAAGAAACACAGGAATAGCACGTTTTACTCCTGCATAGAATCCTATATTCATTAGGCTTCTGTAAATCAGAAGCAAGTTTTCTTGATTACATTTAGGGACAGAACTTCAAAAATCAAGAGAGATGCAGATGGAAGAGAGCTTTTAAGTTATTTTATTATATTTTATTGTAGATGGATTTTATCCATTACATCCACTGGATATTTATTTCACTACTGAGGACTTTTAATTTTCCCTTCCCTCCAAATACCTGAAGAAATTACTAGATAATTTATTGCTGACTGCTGGGCACCATAAATTTTAGACTTGTGGTCCCAAATAAATTAGGTAAACAGTACAATAATCCCAAAGCAAAATACCTTTCAAGAAGAAAAACTGAATTGCTTCTTTAATTAATTATCATAAGTTTTAATGAGGATAAGGTCTAGTTACTCTGAACTCTGCTCTACATTTCAGAGATGGTAAAGAAGGCTCCTAATTACAGCACATTTTTACTTCTTTAGCAGATCTATATTCTGCTGCATGAATTCATTGAAAGAAGATGCAATTGACTTCAGACAGTACATAATATTTCCTTTCATTTCAGCAGACATTCATAGCTGTGGAAATTACAGACCAGAGAAGACAGAAAAGACATGATCAAAACATATCCTAAGCCCTGAGGTCTTCAGTGCTTGGAAAGCGACATAAACTTATGTCTAGTCATGCTAAAAATTATCAGCATAGAATTCCAGATCAGTTCTGTGCCTCAAAAAAGATATGATCTAATAGCTTTTATGGAAAACTCTTCAATATTCGTGTTAGGAGCAGCAAAGTTATTTGCAGCATCATGGACACTTAAACACACAAAGAAAAATGGCACAAGGAGATAAAACTGAAATAATACTGTTCAAAGTCATCAAAGAATCATTATAGGAAGACAGGACAAACAGTTCAAATAGATAACTATGAGGCATGGCAATGCACTTTTCCTTGCTGAATATTTGACCAGAGGTGATTAGAAAAAGCGTGTCAGGGACAGGGGAGATGATCTGGAGAAATATCTGCAGTAGAAAATGTTTCCATTTGTGGTGGATTGACCTTGGACACCGAGTGCCAACCAAGCCGCTCTATTACTTCTCCCCTCAACTGGACTGGGGAGAGAAAATACGATGAAAGGCTTGAGATAAAGACAGGTAGAGATAAGTCAGCAAGGACCACCACAGGCAAAACAGACTCCACTTGGAGAAAATAATCTAACTTATTGCCAATCAGAAGTCAAGTAGGATAATAAGAAATAAATACAAATCTTAAATCATCTTCTTTGCACCCATCCCTTATTCTTGGGCTCTGCCTGTCTTCCTGTTTCCATCTCTCTAGGCTGCATTTACTGTAAAATAGAAGCCATACTATTGGCTTAGGCATATGGTCTAGTTTGCACCTTAATTGCAGCAGAGGCATCTCTTATAATAGAATCATAACAATTTGTCATATCCACAAAGTCAGAGGACACAATCAAGTAGTGCTTTTCAGTCAGCAGCTATTGAACCAGTATTTCTTATATGAAAAACGTAATTGAAGTGTTAATTACAATTCTAAAAGAACAAAAATATGTTAATCATGATGCATTAGAAATTGACATGCTATAAGTCCATAAATAGAAGCATAATGTTTACAGCTTTCCTCAACAATGTGATATAGAAAGCAAAGATGAATTACATAAAATACAGAATTAACAATCCTTGTCTTGAAGAAAATGGGAGTCATAAAACATTTTGGAAATTATGAAATACAGTAAACTGAAACAACATGAGATTGAAACAGAAAAGGTTTCCTATATTTTCTTTCCAGAAAAGTAGAATTTGTACAAATTAATTCCTGGTGTTCTTTTGGTTTTAGAAGGCTACATAGAACAAAATTATAGCATGGTTAACTCATAGAAAAACAGAGAAACTATAAGCAAAATGTCCAGCTGTACATTGTGAGGTCATCATAGTAACACAAATCCCCAAACCAGCATGATATCTGATGACATGTATCTAGGGTGTCCTCCCTCTTCAGGCTGAGCAATTGGGAAGGGCAGCTGCAATGTGGCTCAGCATTATCTTAAAGTTGCAGTCATACAAAGGAAAATTACAAACAGAATTCTCAAATTTTAAAGAAAATAGTTAATGAACATCAGAGGATAAATGGCATATGTAGGAAACTGGGAAGGCACTTATTTGGAGAAGTCAGAATGGCAATGAGGAAGAAATATCCATTAATTTGTGAAGTTATGGAATTTTTTCATTCTATAGGGAGTTTAGATTATGTTATTTAAAGATTCTAAACTGCTTTAACATGGGACAATTGCTATGAAGTTTATTCCAAATATCTTTGGAAGTCAATAAAACAATGTAAAGGATTATTAAGAAAGTTGATATTCTAGATGCTCATGTTTCAAGGCTAAAGCAAAGTTTTTTCTGTCTTTGGCTATGAAAAATAGTAACAGGATCATGGGAACTTCCATTGGGTCTAGAAGACATATTAAAGCAGTTAGTTTCATTTTAGGGGATTTGTTGCAGTCTTTTCTGAGGAGCTAATCAAACCAGTCCACATCATTTTAGAGTCTGCATAAAACAGACTGGATGACATTTCTTTCACATGACGAAACAAGCTGACCTGGAGTGTGCTCCAGGATGAAGAGAAGTGAAAGCAGGTGCAATGGGAGGACATAGGTGGCAGACTCAAAGGAATTTGAAGTCTGTTTGAAATATCTTGGAGAACAATGCTAATATTTTCATAATAAAAAAAAGAAAGAATTAAAGTGGATTTGTAATAGCAAGACACCTACTGGAAACCATATTTATAGTCATTAAAATAAATTCTTGCCTTGTGTTCTTTCACTTCACAAGAGACTACAGGTTAGGCTAGTGATGAAATCTGAGTTCAGAGAAATCTTAGTCCCTACCACTTTCTCAGGGGACATCAGACAAGGGTATCTGTGCACATTTTGGAAAATAAAGAAAAATGAGTGCTTTTTCACATCTAGCCAACATCTGCTGGGGTGTTTAAATGTATTAGAAATGAGCTTGGAGGACAAGCAGCAGAACTCTGACCATTCAGAGTAGAGGAAAAGGAGAAAGGTTTAGCTGTGCTCCCTTACAGACCTTGGCCTGTGATGCCCACACAATGAGTGAGAAGAGAAAAAAAGTCCTCCTGTTCCTTAGCTTCTGCATAATGCTTTGAATTGAAGAGTGCAAGGAAGTGAGTAGAACATTTTACCTCTGAGAAAGAAATCAGTGAACAATTTCATAAATGTTTTTCATGTGATGTGTCTGCCCCCTGAGGTTGTCACAGAATAGGTTTTTTGAGGGAAAAAATAGATCTCACTGAACTTGAAAACCATCCTGTAAATCTCCTATTTTCGAGTACTTCAGATAAAAATGCCAAGGCACCATTTTCTGTTACAACTTATCACTGATGAGTTTGTGTCTGGTACAGGAAAAAGAAGTCCATGTATTATTGCTGAAATAAGTTAATCCTTAAAAATCATAACAATGTTTTAAATATCAGGAAATGAATGTTGTTCTCCAGGTTTAGGTATAGCAGATTGGAACCATGAATAAATTAACTTGTTGATGGAGCATTGTTCTGCAACTATGTTGGCCCATCCTGTCTCCTTCCTTTTCTTTCATGATGTGTTCTCCAAATCACAGAAGTATATTTTCCCCCACTATGAAACAAATGAAAAGTAAGGATATAAGAAGAAGACAGAGCAGATTGCAGTCATCAGGCACAGGGCTTGCTCAGGCAAGTGTACTGACCAGCCACAATTTACAACCAGACACTTTAACACCCCATTCTGTTTGTCCCTCCTTTGTTTCTTCTGTTCCCCCTTCCCATGCATATTGCCTCATTAATCCAAACAACAGTCTGAACCCCCAGGTTCTCATCCTTACTATTTTGAAAGTCATGGTTTGCTTGCAGTTTTGTGATCACAAGATGAATTCACACACTTAAATTTGCGTGACTGACAAATGTTTCCTGTCTTTGTCTCTATTATGTTTTTCTCTTATATCTACATCTACAAATGTTTTGTTTATTGTCTCCCTTTTCCTTGGTGTCCCTTTTGAGAAGGCTGTTGATCAGAAAATCTTACTGAAATAAACATTTCTATGTTGAACATGCCTTTATCAATTAATTTCACTGTCTAGGTTTTGTTGTGCCTCCCTCATCATTTGCCAGTCAGGACTGTGTCTCTGTATGTTCTTGTGCACGGCTTTCCTCCTTTCTCATTTATCCATTTTAGCACTGAAAATAACCTTGGCCAGACACTCCTAAAAAAGCAGAGGCTTTCTCCTTCCTCTTATCCATACATAGTTCCATACCATTTGTGGCCCTGCCTTTAGCCACATCTCTTGATCTCCCTTCTGGCAGTTCCCTTGTGATCCAAAGCCGGGTCTTCTAAACAATCCTTGGTATTCTGGTTAAAAAAAAAAAATACATATACATATATATATATATATTTACTTAATCCTGGTCAGTAATTTCTATTACGACAAAACAGGCTGTTTTGGTTCAACTCCAGCTGGAAACCAAGCAGCTGCTCACTCATTACCCCCAAGCAGGATGAGAATAAGAATATAAGTGAGAAAACTCATGACTTGAGATAGAGATAGTTTAATAGGCAAGGCAAAGAGATACAAGGCAAACAAACCAAAACAAGGAAATCATTTGCTCATTCCCATAATCTGACAGTTGTTCAGCCATCTCCAGATAAGTGGGGCTCTGTCACAGATAACGGTTATTTAAGAAGATAAACACCATAACTCCAAACATTTCTCCTTTTCTCCTTCTTTTTCCGCAGCTTCTATTCCTGAGCATGACATCGTGTTTGATTTTCATGATTGTGAAATGTCATCACTCTTTTATTCTTTTTAATAGCTGGATTTTATAGTTTAAAAAATATTTTTATTTTTTAATTTTCTTATTAACAAAATAATTAAAAGTAGGGAATATTATGGTTTATATTACTTACATATACATGTAAATATAGAAATACACAATATATTGTGTCACATATAATGACCGTGTGATCAATTTTTGCAATATTTCTAATTTCTTTCTTATAACTTATATTGGGGGATAACAAATTATGAACAAATACCAAATTTAAATTAAATCTTCTTTTCAAAAAACAGGCAAGTCTCGCACTGTAAGAGACCCATAAGGATCATTGAGTCAAACTCTCCGCTCCTTGCAGCACTACCTAAAACTTAGCCGTGTAACTAACAGCCTTCTCCAAATGCTCCTTGAACTCTCTCCATCTTGATGCCACAATCACTTCCCTGGGGAGGCTATTCCAGTGACTGGTCACCCTCTCAGTGCAGAAATTTTCATATTGTCCAATGCAAACTTCCCCAGTGCAGCTTCCTTCCATTTCCTCCTGTGCTATCACTGGTCACCAGAGAGAGGTCCGCACCTCCCTCTCCACTTTCCTATTTGAGGAAGATAAAGACTGCTATGAGGTCACCCTTTGACTTCTCTTCTTCAGGCTTAACCAAACTACCTCAGCCGCTCTTCAGAAGTCTTGTTGTGGCCTGTCACTATTTTGACTGCCTTCCTCTGGACACAGTCTAAAAGCTTTATATTTTTCTTAAACTGAGGTGCTCAAAACTGCACACAGTTCTTAACTACTCTGAAATTCAATGAGGGCAAATTCAGGGTCCTGCACTCAGGGAGGAATAACCCCATGCACCGGCACAGATTGGGGAAAGCACCCGTGGAAAATCTGCTGGAAAGGAACTCTGCAGAGAAGAACCTGGAGGTCTTGCAGTAAAACAAGTTGCCCGTGAGTCAGCATTGTGCCCTTGTGGCCAAAAAGGCCAAGAGAATCCTAGGGTGGACTAGGAAGAGCACCGCCAGCAGTTCAAAGGAGTTGATCCTGCTCCTCTACTCAGCCCTAGTGAGGCCACATCTGGAGTGCTGCAATCAATTCTGGAATCCTCAGTACCAGATAGAGATGTAGCTCCTAGAATGGGTCCAGTGATGGCAACAAAGACGATCAACAGACTGAGCCACTCTTTTACAAGGGAAGGATGAGGGAGCTGGGCCCCTTCAGCCTCAAGAAAGATGCCTGAGAGGGGATCCCATCAATGTCTATCAGTGTCTGAAGGGAGGCTGCCAAGAAGTTGGAGCCAGGCTGTTCTTGGTGGTGCTAAGCAATAGGACAGGAGGCAATGAGCAGAAATTGACATACAGGAACTTTGATCTGAATATGATGAAGAACTTCATTACAGTGTGAGTGACCTTGCACTGGAACAGATTTCCCAGAGAGGCTGTGGAGTCTCCCTCACTGGATATATTCAAGAACTGTCTGAATACAATCTTGTGCCATGTGCTCTAGGATGACCCTGCCTGAGAAGAGAGGCTGGGCCTGGTGGACCACTGTGGTCCCTTTGAACCTGGCCCATTCTGTGGTTCTGTGAGGCGAGGCCACACCAACGTAGTGTCATGCAGGACAATCCACTTTGTTGACTGGCTGGAGGTTCTGTGTCTGATGAACCCTAGGGCACAGCTGGCCCTTATGGCTGTGGAAGAACATAACTGGCACATCGGCAGCAAACCCCCAGGCATCTTTCCATGGGGCTGCTCTCCAGCTGACTCTTCCACTATTTCACCTATGTATTTGTATGTATTTCTAGAGAATTGAGTATTTGTTGCAGCCATATGTAGCTTATCTGTGAAACAGAATTCTGGGGGAGTTCAGATGATGAATCTAAAATCAAATGTACAATTAGAATATAGTTGCTTCCAGTGTATTTAATCAGGGAACTCATATCATACAGAAAATAAAGAAAAGATTTAATAAAATTGCCAATATCAAGTTTGAAAGATTAAAACCAAACAGGCTTCTCTTCCATTTTTTCTCTCCAAAGTTTCATATAATTTTAACTAGACAAATAAACTCTGGATATATCAGTTCAATTACTATACTCATTATTCAGTGCAACTATATTATCCAATTAAATTGAAATTAAAACTAAATTGAAATTACAATCTGAATAAACTATAGCAGGAAGCTATAAGTAATATTGTATTTGTGCTACACTTCTGCATTTCATCTAAAATTCACATGAAAATATAATTAAATCAGTATTAGTAACTTGCTTTAGTTTTATGTTAATCATATTTTAATGGAAACCCAAGAAGAAACAGGAAAATCACAATTAAGTCAGCATTTTATTTTCAGGTCTAAAGGCAAGTCCTTAGAGTTAGGGTTTATTCAAAGACTATGCTTTCCATGTGTCTTGCCTGTTATAATGAAAATGAAGAAGGTAAGTAATGAATACAAGGACCAGCTTTAGATGTTTGTTGATGGTTTGTAATACCCTCATGTCTCATCACCAGATGATTGCAAAGCAAACTGCTCCTCAGTGTAATATCAAATTCTGATATAAGAAGATATCCAAATGGTTGTTGGAATGTCTTCAGCTTAATGGAATATAACTTCTGCCATTATTCCTTGTTAGGAGAGCTTATTTCTTGACTGTTAGCATTATCAAGAAAGAATTAATATACATATATATGCATATATACATAAATATATATATAGTAACACATGAGATCTCCAGGTTTATATTTGACACAAGGCAGTGCACACAAGACATATTGACACTGTGCTTCTAATTTATAATAAGCCCGACATGCAGGTCATTTTACAGTCATGAATCAAACTTTAAATACATGTTTTGCTGTAAATTGTGCTGGAAATGTTTATTTTAAGCTTAATTTAAAAAATTAAAACCTATTTTGTTAAGGAAAACTAAAAATGTATGTTTAATGTTTGAGGGTGAAGATGATAGAGTTGTTAGGGGGTATTCCTATAAGGTATTCCTACTATGGCACAATCATCTCTAAAATGAATTTGTGTGGAACACCACACAC
This sequence comes from Phainopepla nitens, assembly GCA_013400175.1. Lineage (NCBI taxonomy): Eukaryota > Metazoa > Chordata > Aves > Passeriformes > Bombycillidae > Phainopepla > Phainopepla nitens. The sequence continues at coordinate 77,638 of VXBQ01015957.1, forward strand.
AGTAATTGAAGTGGTACAGTTGTGAGGGAGCAACTTATTTATTCTACCTAATAGTAATTTAATATAACTAGAAAGATTCTATAACTGCTCAAGAATACCTCCAGTGGTCTTCTTCATGTATGGAGGTGATGAACAACCAAACTTCAAAAATAGTTTTGATATAACTTCTTTCAATGAAAACTCCATGTTTAACAAAACACATTCAGTTTAAAATATCATAGTTTTTGTTTAAATTTCTGAGAAGAAAAAGAAATTAGGTGTATTTGAAGTTGGCAAATTGCTTCGGCATTTAATGCAACAAGAGAAAGACTAATATACAACCTTTTTACTGCTGAACTGGTGGATTTTTCTGAAAAACTCTTGTTTACCATATGCAAAAGTTTAATTTTCTTTTCTTTTTTGAGGCATTTTCTTAACCTTCAGAGATTTAAGAAGAAGCAGACATCTCTTCAGAAAGCTGGGACTATGGATTTATTGTCATGAACCCCAATCTCTTTTAAGAAAATCCCACTGTATCTTCTTTATCTGATCATTTAAGTGATCTTTGATGACAATGCAGAGTATGCAAGAAAAAAAATGCAAACATAAAAAACCAGCAGAGTATCCAGGCAGTATTTAGAAAATATCACAGAGATGTCACCACAAGCATTTATTGTCAAAGCAAAAGAAAACATGGATGCAAAAGAATAACTACTGCAAGTGCCTGATCTATGTTTTCAAACACACCTTACAATACTAAACCAGAAAAGCATTGCTAACACCTTCCATTATTAATGAGCTTGCAGCCCACAAAAATTTCCTACTGTTGCTTTTAAATACAGATTTTTTTTTTTTTTTAATGTCTAGCAGACACATTTGAATTTAGATATCTGAAGGAGAACGTTACTTTAGGGGGTTATATATGGGATGGATGTACTTATCCACTAGCAAAGGATGATTCCCTGAGCTAAAAACATAACTTTAAGAAGCAGTTTCTTTTCTTACAGAGCAAAATCGTTTAATGACAAATACATATGAAACCCTCTGTCTCAAGCTTAAGTGCCTGATTTAATACTAAATCTATTCAGTCAAAACTTCCCCTGTCCCTACTGTTGGTAACCCATCTTTTGCACTTGTATAGCAGCTGTTGTTCTGAACACTGAGAGGAAATAAGACCTTTTCTTCAAAACACTTGTCAATAACATTTAAATGAGCCACTGGTAACATAATTCTTGCAACTGTTTATTTAATCATTGGCAATTCTTAATGAATGACAGAATAATTTTTTAAATAAAACTGCTGAGTACTTAAGTTGAGTGTCAGAAAAACTCACAGAAAACATTTGCTTGGAAAATATGGCATCACTTGCCTCAAATCAATAGTTATAATTAAATTGCTATAAAGTGACCCAGAGTTCTTCTCTTCCTTCAGTTAGCTTAAACTAATGGAAAAAAACAATTACTTCTAAATTATAACAGATTAAGAAAATAACCTTTATATCTCAAATAATTTATATCTGTTCATATTCCAACAGTACAGTAAGCAAATTGTACTGTATTGTACGGCAATTAATTACTTTTGCTGGCAAATACTAGAGTGCCCTTTAGCACAAATATCAATTTCTATGAATTATTAAGACTAAAATCAGAATAAAATTGAGAAAGCAAGTATGATAGAGGACCTACTTATGAAAGACTGATTATAGCAGCTCAGATTCCTTCAAATATTGAGGGTTTTTTGTAATTGGCTCTGAACATCTTCTAGCAAAAATGATTACAGCAACCAGTCCTACTATGCTTTTTAATAATAAATTATAGTTCTTTCTGGAGTACTATCACAACTAATAACATCAGTGGGACTACTAACATGCTAACATATCAGCCTGTGGAGGTCAGGCAGAATCTTATGCATGAGATTCTATTTTTTTTTTTTTTGAACATATGAACATTATTGAGTGCCATCACATTTATTTGAGGTGTGACTGCAGTTGCATGCTTTATATTTCAAAAAGGTATGAGGTAAAAAGCAAGTGAAAACTGAAAGTCTACGGATTCTATTTATAGATCTAGTAATTTCAGTGTAATACTGGGTTTATATTTTGACTACATTTATCTTTTTACTTCCAGCTATTTATCTTTCAGGCTGCTCTTGGTGAAGATACTAAGATGATGCTATAGCACAAAATTGTAAGTTTCGCTTATGTCTTTTGCAGGTTCTGCAGGAGTGAAGTCTACTTAGCTTATTCTTTCTGATAAAAAAAAAAAAAAAGAAAAAGAAAATGCAAAATACAAATAAATGCATTTTAATTATTATGGTCTGAAGCAGGATTTTTTAACATTAAAAATGGAGATAAGCTATAAGTCATTTTCAAATAAGAATGGAATAATAATCACACAGCCACAGCCATTAGAATCTGTTGACATATTTAGTCCATCTAACTATCTACTAAGTGTAAATGACTGTGATGATGTCGACTTTGCAACACATTAAAAATTTATCTTACTGAAAATCCAGATTTCCTTAACTATGAGAGTGTTTCTGAATGTTGCTAATATATCTTGCAAAACCAACTGCCTGAAGACAAGTTGAATAAACACTATCCTAATGGAAAACCCACATTTTATTGCGCTTGGAGAGTTAGGACAGGGAAAATCTGATAAACTACCTTTAATGTCCTTCTTAGTGGAATTGTACTGGTAACTTTTTTTTAAGCATGAAAAATATTCTTTTAATCCCTCACTTGCAAGAATGTTTTATTTTTTGTTATTTTAAGAGAATAAAGATATTACTAGAGACTAGTGTGCAAAGGTGAACATTATTTTAAAAACTATTTCCAGAAGTCAGGTAAATATTGTTTAATGGAGTGATTGAATAAATGGTTCATGAAAGAAAGAAATGGTTGCAGTTTTTTAAAAAAAATAAAAAAATAAAGCAATAGTGACAAACATAGAAACCCCTATAGGCACAGAATAAATGCCTTACCAATGCCACACATTTCCTTCTCTCTGCTCCCTTGCCCTAAGGGTGATATCCTAGAGAGTCCAACTGACTAACTCCTGGGAAAACTGGAATTCTGCACCCTAAAATTCAGTCTCCTGACTTTACTATTCACTGACCCATTTTCTTCATGATCAGTGTAGGATCACTACAGCTCAGACTGCCTCAAATGACCAATAACTTCAAATAGAGAGGATTGGTTTTATGTTCATAGTAGAAATGAGACCTATGGTTTGTACCCAAAAGAGGGGTACAAACTGAGCCCCACTTTCCCAAGAACTACATTTGGTCTGCCTAAGATTAAGTCTTGAGCCTACACAACTGTGTCTGATGCAGTTAATCCTCTGTTCTCTGACAGCTCTGTGTTTGTCAGACCCACTACTATTCACAATAAAATTTTCTTATAAAACTTCACAAGAAGGTAATATTAATATTCACTGTTTGTTATATTCTGGTTCTTTTTTTTTCCTTCTGAGACCTTTCAGATTATTTAAAATGGCAGTCTGCCTATCAACAGAGACAGATATATGCAACTAAAATCTTTCTACTTTATCCTACCCTATAGTTTGACCTTGGATGACAGGTATTTTCTTCAATATAAAATATGGCTATCGTAGAGAGATCTTCAATAATATTTATGAAGGCAGTTCTGTTTTTTCTTATTGGTCAATATAAAAATTATTCAAACACCTCAGATATCTCTGAGTCCTGAAGAGTCATATGTTTTACCTCTAAGATTTTCGGAAGAAATTAGTCATGATACAATTACTTTATTATTTCAGTATTTCAAAATAAGAAGCACTAATTTTTATACATTTTTAATATTACAGCATTGATAGAATTGCTTTTAAAAAAGAAGAATAGGATGAATAAAGTGGCAGGAAATTGCCTGTTAGATGATAATTCCTGCAAGATACTTCCTTTGATGTCCCTTCAGATGGCTAAGTTTAATATTATAAAGATAATAAACAGAAGATATTCATATGGGTATGCTCATGTATATCTGTGGTTATTTGCTGCATAATTTAAGTAGGTTCACATATGTGTGCCTCATATGTGAACACATTAATATTAGTATATATCCCACCTTATCATGAGGAAGTAAGGAACTTTAGAGTTTAGTTTAGAGTTTTTAAAGTTAGAACTTTATGGAAAAGTAGCTTTTTATATGGTCAATGCAGAGAAAATCTCCACAAGATAAGTCAGATATTTAATGTATTTTCTCGCTACTAACTTTATAGGGAGCTTAGGGCAACCCTGCTGCTTGTTTTAAGTGTCTTATTTTTATACTTAAATAGGTGGCATTGTACATATGGCCAATGGGTCAAGGCTATAAAAAAAGTAAAAAAAGTAGTTTTGGCCACATCAGCTTTTCTGTGACAGCTCATTTTTGTGTAGGAAAAAAATCTTTTACTTCTCCATGTCTTTTTCTGATCCTTTCTTTTCCTATACCCTTTGATTAAAGCCTTAATCAGTGAAGGCTCAAGAATTCAGGAATTTCAGTTTTATACTGATGCAAAGTCCTGAGGATTTAGAAAAGGCTTTTTATGGGAATCACTAATGAATATTTGTGACATTCTACTGATTCCCAGACAAAGCTGTCAGCATTATCGGATGGTTTCGAAAAGACAGTGAACATGGGATCATTAATATTGGTAAACAGTGGAACATGTGACAAACATGGGAAATAGGTTACAGTTGGTTGTTATGATAATCATACTTACACAAAAATCTATCAAAAAAAAAAAAGATAGGCGACTGAGAACAAGCACATGCGCTCTCTTATCTATATTAGCTCAAGATAATGTAGATAAATAAAAGTTACATCTTCCCTGCTGTGGCCATCTATGTTCAGTAAAGATTTACCCCAGGAAAAGGTGGTAGAAATTTCCCCAGGACCAACTACCTTAGGGACATTTCTTACTTATAAGAACATTTAACATTACACATGACTTCCTAAGAGTTCTGACATTAATAAGCTGCTTAGGGAGTGTGTTGAATCAGTGGACTCTGACAGTCTTAGTTGCAATCACCTACTCTTCACTTTTAAGTCTGTTTTGGCTTCTAGAAGTTTCCATAATAAAAAGAAGAAATGAAAGTTGATCAAAGGTAAGCATTCAAGGAAAGCTTTTCAAAAGCAGATAGTCTGTATGAGCTTGTTCCTGTGTAAGGAACATTAGGCCAAGCTTGAAAACCTTTGAAAATCTCTACCTCTCTCAGAAACTATGATGTCCTCTAAGTAGTCAGTATGATTATATGCCCAAAGGATAACAAAGGCCACTGGCATGACATTATTAATATTCAAGCTTAGGTGTTGGAATCTAGATGATGTTATTAAAAAAATAATAAATCATGCGAATGGGGAAGTACCTACAGATAATGTGCTTATCTCTTTTTCCAACTTATCAATATGTTCATCTTCCATATCTGCTTTAAATGGTTATCATTTCTAACCAAGGCAGCATCAGAGAAAAATTCTTGTTTTGAACAACACGAAAGCAACAGGAAAAGGAGGGAAATCAGTGACAGAGAGCAAGTACATTCAAGTTAATTGAGAAGGATAACTAAAAAAATAGTAGGTAATGTATATAAATATAAAAATAACACTAGAAGAGTATTATCAAAATTATAGTCCAATAACAGAACATCTTTGAGCTTTGAAAAGATTGAGATGTATTCTGATATAATCACAATTCTGAGAGACTTGTGACCATTAATGACCTCTTTTGAGGAACAAGAAGAAACAAAATGGAGACCAAGTAAAGGTATTTAACACAGGATGCTTAAACTGATATTAACTTACAAGAAAATGAATACAATCAATACTTTAAATATTAAGATTAATAATATAAACATTAATAAGAATGACTAAATGGGAAATAGATTACACTTCTGACCCTCTTCCTCAATGAAGTGAGGTTTTGTGTTGGGTTTTTTCCTGCAAGACTGTAAGCAGGATTCTCTGAATTTACACACAGTGACATCATTATTCTCAGGAGAAAAGGTTTGACCTAAGCAAAGTAATGGACATTTTACAACTGTATGGACTTTAAGGTAATTAAACCCCATTAGGGATTAGGTAAATGCTAAACTTTTGAAATGCTTGGCTGTAACTTTTCACTTGACTAGAGACTCGAGATATAGATTCACTGGAAGTTTTATGGCATCGTTATCCAACAGACTGCTGAAAGTACATTTCAGCTATCAAAAAGATGCCAGTGAGTCTACAGATCTAGCCTTTATGAACTTGTATTAAATAGTCATTGGATAAAACATAAAACCAATATAGAGGCATAGATGAAAATGTCATCTCATTCTGTCCAAGAATTGTCCTAGCCACCAGATCAGAAAGGTCATAACTAGTCTTCTTCATTACTTTTTTGTGAAACAATTAATCCTTACATTTGCTATATAGTGAGGAACAGATGCATAGGAGTATGTCCAACAAAAAAGAATAACCTGCAAAAACCCCGAGAGAACACAGGTTTGACTTGTCTTACAGAAAAGGGTATACAATATCTTATATACATATTAAGTAAAATAAATATTTGACTTCTGTTACAGGTTGATTTTTTGTGTTTGGATTGATTTTTCTTTTTTTTTTGAGGGGGTGGTGTGTTTTTTAACAGAATGTGGTAAAATAGCAAAATAATTATATGGTGTTAATTCTGGCCAAAGTTATCTAGTAATTTTTAAGATTAAGATGCATAAATTCTGGATTATAGCTTTTTAATATATACATTTGTGGTTTTGGAGTGTCTTGCTGATCAGATTAGGGGTATTTCTATTCACGGTAATGATTATTGAGCATTTATTTCCTGAATGTTCAATCATTTCACAGAATCATAGAATATTTAGGATTGGAAGGGACCTTAAAAATCATCTAGTTCCAACCATCCTGCCATGGTCAGGGAAAACTTCCACGAGACCAGGTTGCTCAAAACTCCATCTAACCTGGCCTTGAACATTTCCAGGGGTGTGGGCATCCACAACTTCTCTAGGCAACTTGTTCCAGTGCCTCACCACCCTCACAGTAAAGAATTTATTGCTCAAGTTGAATTTAAATCTACCCTTTTTCAGTTAAAAGACATTGCCCCTTGTCCTGTCACGATACACCCTGGTAAATTTTTTACTCTTTCTTTTAAACTTCCTTTAAAGTATTGGAAGCCTTCATGAAAGTATCCCCCAGAGCCTCAATCTCAACTGCCTGAATATTTCTTTATATGAGGTGCTCTCGTCATCTGACCATATTCATGTCCCTCTGGACCCACTACACCAGGCCCAGATCTTTCTTATAAGCCCCCAAAGCTGGATTCCATACTCCAGGTGGGGTCTCATGAGAGTGAATCCTGCTGGCTGCGCTTCTTTTTATGCAGTGCATGATACAACTGTGTTCCTGGGCTGCAATAGCATATCGTCACACACTATACACAGAATGTGATTGCAAGGCTTTTGGATTCTGCAGTGGTAGTCAAGTACTTAAAAATGGTTATGTTGGTACTGAATGTTGAAATATTTATGTCCACACATCTAAGCTGTACTTCTACCCAAGTGATGTAGTAGAGGTAGTGGATATGCTCAAAAGTGGGTTGAATGAGGATCAGCATGCTGAATTATTCACCTTAAGCAAATTAAAATACTGAGATTATGAACATCCTGAAGACAACATAAAGGTTATATTTACCGTAGCAACATATTTTTCATTAAAATCCCTGTTCTTCAGCAGGAATTGATCAGTAAATCGAAACCAACTTTATGAGGCCTCTGTATCTACAGTGTTGCTTGCTTGCTTGCTCTTCCTTTGGAATAGATTTTTTTGAATGGCTTAGACAGAACTTCAGGCATGCTGGTTGAAGAGATCAAGCACTTCTGCATTAGGTATCGGAGAGCATTTGATGAGCACCTGGAACAATTTCTAATTCAGTTTTCTCAATAGGAAGGATTGGGCTTTTTTGGGGAGGAAAAAAAGTAGAATATAATTTTTCATTGTCATCAATCCTCTTTAAAACTGTGTCCAAAATATGACAATGACTGGCATGGGATGATCAGGAAAATTTGTTCAAAAAGTATATTTATGTTGCAAACTACAGTTTAAAGTAGATGTGGTCTAAAGCAATGTATCTTTGATTAAAGCTTTACGCGACAAAGACAAGAATTTTGGAGATGTTATTTTCTGAAATTCAGTTCCAAACTGTTATGAACTAATGTTGCTATGGGACTTGAATTCATGATTACTTTTTAAGTCAGTCCCTAAGAACAGGCTTTTTTTTTCTTTTTTCTTGAATAATTTATTTTATATTATTTAAGCAATTAAAAATTCAAATAGCAAAGGTGCCAAATCCTAGGCATGATTTCTGCATCGACTGATAAACCTGTTCCTGCCTTTCATGTGACAAAATCAAGCTCAAAAATATGCTACATCTGATAATGAAAAAAGCGTGTGTGAACTCACCATAGCTATGTTAAGTTTTCTATGCCCAGAAATGATTAATTAAATCAGTTACAGTGTCAGAAATTTTTCTGCATTATAGTATGATATAGCACAATTTTCTGCATAATGTTCAATTGCAGGAATATTTTTGCTTGAAAACAAAATATTCCAATAGTTGACAAAAATGGAATCAAAAGTTAAAGAAATTATGTTTGTATGTGCAGTGATTTACAAGGGTGTAGGTCTTCATATATAGATATAATTGTTTTATACTTGTGTAATGGAAGGTTTGAGGTTTTGTTTTATCAGTTTTCTTTTTTTCTAATCTTAATTAATACATTTAACAGTTTGAAAATCCTGGCAATTAATTATCCCTGTAAAAGAATTTTGTCAAGAATGCTATAGGATATTTATCTCATCTCTCTAAAATGTTGCTTAGTAACTAAGCCTGTGTGTATGCAATATTTAAATGTTCTTTCTTTTTTTGTAAATGGAGAAAAGTATTAATATTTTTTTCTTACCCCGGAGGAAATTTTATCTCAATAAATAATGATTTGATGCCATACATATGCCAAGTACTGGTTAATCTGAATTCACTTTCAGTTTCTAATTAGACATCTGTTAAAGTCCGTTACAGGAAATCTAATAGAGTTGTGTTGTAATTTGTCAAAGAGATTAATGATTCATAGTGTTAAAGTGTCTGTAAATGGCGTTCTTATGTGAGTCATTATATAAGTTGAAATTAAACTCTTTTGCTTTTATGGAAAATGTTTCCAGCTTATGTTATTATCAGCAATTATAACATCAAAACATCCCGAAAAAGAAAAAAAAATATCAAATGACAGAGCTATTTTTTTTTTGCCATTGCTCCTTAATTGGAATACTTATGCTTAAAGTAACTGCCAAAACTAATGAAAACCATATTTTTTCTCTTTTTCTCTTTAGCATTTTGGCATTCCAAGATCTTAATGAAAATATGCATCGAACTGTTAGCTGTGCATTTTCTAAATCAATGGGAAAATTTATAAAATAACAGTAACTATTTGGGTATTGCAGAATGAATTGCACAAAAAATTCTCATATATTGAGATTATTTATTCTAAGAATTGCAAGTGCAGGATGCATATTATGTCCCATAGTCATTTGCAGTCCTTCAGAAGTCAGCAGGAACTTAGTATGTCAGTTAAGTATCACAGCTGAGTTAAACAAGTTTTTTATTGCCTTCAAATTTAAAGTATTTTTCAGTGTTTGGCAAATTTGTGTCATATTTTGCTTTGAGTTTATTATTTTAAGAAACACTCTGGAAGATAAGGACAGAACATTTCCTTTGCCAAAATAAATAAGGAAGTAAATAAATATGTAAATCTTATATGCCAGAGAAATTACCACTGGGCATTGAGAGCCCAGTGACTTAACAATAAGTTATTGGGTGGAAAAAATGTTGACAATCTGTTTCCTCACTTTGCAGAGAGAGTCATTCATGTTCTATCATGTAAAATTCCCTTCACATGTCTTAGAAGGCAGATGGTATGAAAGATTTTCTCCTGCTGCCCTCAAAACAAATGCCTTTTTCCTACACTGTCTAGCTTGTATATGGCAATACCTTGTCCTACTTGCCATGTAGATGGATGGCGCAAAGTAACACAACTCTGCCTATAATCTTGGTGTACCTTTTCAAATGTAGCGAGCTTTAAAATTTGCAGAATTGTGTCTTTTTTAATTACAACAGTTCCTGATTAGCAAAAACTCAGAACAATTCACAATTGTTTCCAATTGTGAAAGGATGTGGTGAATCAGAAAGAACACAATGCATGAGGTCAAAATTCCATCTGGTTTGTTGGAACAACCTTGGTGGTATTCAATGTGAGATCAACAAGTTCCACTTCATATGGATTGCATTTCAGAAGGTGTCATATTTAGAGTAGCTCATAAAAAATTATGGCCTTGGAAAGGTTTATATATGCTTTTTAACATACTTGACTTAAAATAAACTAGAAAACGTGATATTTAGAGGCAACAGATAATATTATTAACAGAGACAAAAAAGTTACCAATCCAATGTTAAATGAAAAAAAATACCAACTTGTACTTTAATAATGTCAGGGAACAACTTAAATTCTATATCAGCCTGTCAGATCAACAAGAAATCTGAAAGCAGAATATGAAAATTGCATTACTATCACAGATAAATATAATTATGTGCAATATACAGAAGAAAATTTGATATATAGAGAATAAAAAGTTAATCCACAGAACAGTAATATATGTAGACACTTAAATACATGGAATTCCATTTTGGAAACATAGAAAATATTCTCTTTGGTAGAATATTTCACATATTAATATTACATTAATTTATTACCAAAAAAGAGTCCCAACTAAAGACCTTATTTTTAAATCTTGAAACTCAGGATCCAATACTACTATGAACATCTCTCATATCTCATTAAGTTACATTATTAGCTTGAAATGGATATTGAAACATTTTATGTACCATTACAAATTACTGGAGCTGTAGGCACTGAGATGTGAATTCTTCTCTTCACATCAAATGTCTGAGTTAAAATAGTTTGTTTTTTTTCTACCCATTCAACTAAATCATGTCTTTTAAAAATATTTTAAGCTTGAAAAACAAAAAAAAAAAAACAAAAAAACCCATTGCTTGCAAATCAAAGCTAAACTGAAGTGGATAGTTGAACTTGTCATGAGGAAATGAAGGACATTCCTGACTTTTGAACATTATGAATAGAATTCTTGCATACTTGGTTATCCACAATTCTTTTTGATATAACTGGACTCTCATAGAAGTACTAATATACTGCTTTTCTTTTTGCACAGTATTTGCTTCTCACATACTGTATTACAAGTAGTTAGGTACTCATGGACTCAAGCTTGTGTAACAGCTCAGAAGTCATACCAATCTTAAAATAAAAGATTTAACTGCATGGATGGATTTCATGTTAACCACGGGCAAGTCATCCAACTGAAGAGATACACTTGAAAAGGTAATGTGAATCCTAAATGACTACAGAAACTGTTACTCCCTGGACAAATTCAGAACGCTTTGCCAAGAGTCTCTGAAACGCAACTAAACAGAGTAGAGGGCACTCTCTGCCTGATGTGTGATATCAAGGAAAAGTAGTCCCCTTTGAAAAAACTGTATGGAAAATTTTGACAAAACTACAGGAAAGTGAAAAATGCTTAAGACTTATCCATCATGTTCTCACAGGCATATTTACCACTTCTATTTAGAAACTGAGCAAATCAGAGCGGGTGCTGCAGGTGGGCCGTACTGAAGTACCAGTAATTTGCTATATCTTGTTCTTTTACAAAGACCTATTACAGCTGTGTCTACACTGTCAGATTTTAATCTGAGGGGCTGGTAGTCACCAGACAGTGGTGTATTTTCTGATAAATTCCTTATTAGGTCGAGCACACTAAATTTCCATCAGAGATAGATTATGTCCAAGTGTCTACAGTACTATTAAAAATTTGTGGTTCTTTTTTTGAGCAAATACACTTGCAGATCTGCATGTCTTGAATCTAGTTTTAATTCTCTAAACATTATTCAAATTATGTCTCTTTCCATCTGCAAATTAGGAAAAGTCCTACATTCTTTTTTCCATGTGAGGAATTAAAAAAGTTTAAGTAAGGGGTTGTCTTCTGATGGAATATATTGAGACAAAAAAGAACAACAACTACTTTCAAAGTTGTCATAATAAATTACTTTTCACATGTTAGATAGATCCGGAATTGATCATTAAAGACTGCAGCATAATTTATTGTTAGAAGTAGTTATATTTCACGCTGTAAACTATATCAAGACCAAGGGAGCAGAGATTCCTTGATCAGATAGAAGAACATGCACTCCTTAGATCCAGGTCTTGGATCCTGTGAAGCAGTCTGGTGGTATGTCATTTGATATACGTCTGATTCTCACAGGCCTTTTTAGCTCTCAGTAGCCACTGGGCTAATAGGTTTTTATTCTGGAAGAGTAAATTTCAGAAAGACAAAGATATCTCAGGCCTGTGGTCAAGAAAAGAAATCCTGAGCTGAGATGTGACCCTTTATCATGATGTCATTCCATGGTGGAGATAGGGCTCTTAAACCAAACGAGGCCTTCATACAATTTTGTTTTGTGTGTGCAAATATTATTTGGCATTATTTTCAGTATAACCAAGAGTAACCAAATCACAGATCTAGCATAGGTATAAGCCCTTAGAATACCTTTAAACCACAGCTGAATTGCTGAAGTAACAAACCTCTCTTTTAACACAACAAATATATAGGAAACCAAACAAAACATAGGAAACGAAATAATAGTTCCATTAAGACAGCTGTAGAGTAGGCAGGAAAGGCATTGGTCATGGTAGCCCAGGTTTCTCTTGACCTTCACACTCCCCACCAGCCTCTTCTTGTTGATGAGAACAAGGTCCAGCATAACATCTTTCCTCACTGGCACCTCTATCACTTGGAGAAGGAAGTTACCATCAACACACTCCAGGAATTGCTTATGACCCCCTGTGTTATCCCTCCAACAGATACCAGTGTGATTGAATTACCCTATAAATACCACAAGTTCATGAATGTGGGGCTGCACCTCTCTTTCTATAGAGGGACTCATACATTTGGTTGTCCTGGACAGGCCATTTGTAGCAGATCCCCACTATAATGTCACATGTGCCTGCTGTCCCTTTATTTCTGACCCATAAACTCTCTGTCAGCTCCTCATCCACCTTCAGATGAAGCTCCATGTTCTCCAGCTGCTCACTGACATGGACAGCAATGCCACCTCCTCAACTCCCCTGTGTGTCCTTCCTAAAGAAGCTGTACCCTTCCCTCCAAATATTTCAGTCATAGGAGACATCCCACTGCATCTCCATGATGACAGCCCCACAGGTATGTGAATGTCTCCACTCCATTTGTTTATTTCCCATGCTCCTTTGATGAAACTGAACTCCATGAACCCTGGGCAGAACAAGTTTCTCATCATCTAAGTAGCTGAACCCCTGACTGTGGCACCAATCTTGTAGCCATTTGTTGATTCTCCAAATTCAAATTCAATTCCCTTTCAAACCACTGCTTTTTGGCTGGGAGGCTTGTTAAAAAAACAATGTGTGTTTTGGACTCCCTTACCACCTCTCTCAGGGCTCTGTAATCCTTTTCTAATTTGATTCTTTGCTCCTTAGACTTTTATACATTTCCATGGCAGTGATTTTTATCTTGAATACTGGAGAAGCTATGACTATTAAAACAGCTATACTTCTGCCTTTGTTTTTAATTATCCTGTAACGGTTTAGCTCACTTGTACTCCCACATGTTAATAATTAATTTTTGTATTAAAATTAGCTATGGTCACACAGCTGTGCTGCATAAGATGACTCCATGAATCACAGGTAGATAGAACTCTTTGGACAAGAGTGAAATGATGGAGCTCAATGTGAGTGCCAAAATATAGGTCTCTAGTGTCATTTGAAGATGAGTAATTTTAGATGCATGCCTGGCCTATATCTACAGTAGAGGTGTCTCATAAATCATGTGTCACTTCTGACAGTGACATGGGGATATCTAGGATGCCTTAGAGTGCTGCAGGTGGCCCTAGGCACAAGTGTTGAAGCAACTGATTTGTGTCCATGGTATCAGAAGCTTGCTGTATTATTTGGCCAGTCCACTGTTAAAAGGTCAGAACAAATTTGTGCTGGAAGATACTTGTGCAATGTAAATTTTGATTTATACAAGGTTTTTAAAATATGTACTTAGTGTTTACTTTAGCCATTTACTTCAGGGCCCTGGATTGCATGCCTCCTGCAGAAAAGAGATTTCAGGACAGGAAAACTTAAGTCCTAAAACTTTTTTGTTTCATGGGTTCCTCTAGAAATTTTAGCATAAGATGGGCCATATCTGAAATTCTCTATTTTAAGCTCAGTGAGTTTATCGTGTGAAAGTATCTGTGGCAGTCCTGTGGCAATTTTTGACTCCTACTAGGCATTAAGAAATCATTTGATGTTGGGAAGCCCCCTAGAGGTATAATGGATCTGGAAGATTTAATGCCTTCTCCCAAAGTAATTCCTTGGTTCTGGGAGGGTACTTATTTGATTGGGTCCTAATGTAACATTTTCCAGGGGTTTATAGTTTCATTGCTTGAAAGAGACAGTTATTTATACTGTAATACTTTGTAAAATTTTTGAGACAGAAGTAACTGTGAAGAAGTAACTAAGTTTTTGGCCATAAACTAAAGCACAAGAAATTCTACCTCAACACAAAAAACTTCTTTATATTGAGGGTGGTAGAGCTGGAACAGGCTGCCAAAGGGGGTCATGAAGTGTCCCTCTTTGGAAATATTCAAAACCCACCTGGACACATTCCGGTGTTGATAGAATTCTCCTCGAGCCCGGTGCTAGGAGCTCTCAGAGGTTCTGTCACTGTTTGGATTTTGTCCTGCAATTCCCAATGGCAGCGGGATCAGCACCTCAGGCGGTGTTGGAAACAAAAAGGTTTTTGTCTCTGCTAAAACATCCCAAAAATGACACGAGGTTCCTTTGTTCAATGCCTTTAGTAGTATCTGTCCAGGCAGGGCCTTGGCACTCGTCCAACCAGGTAGCTTCAGGTCCGAAGTGAAGTCCAGGAGGTCCTATGAGGGGTCCTGTTTCAGAACATTTCCAAATTGGGAAAGAAAGTTCTGGCTTTTTCACCTTTTATGGGAGACAAAGAGAACCTCAAATCCCTTCCCACTTTGGCCACCCCGTCCTGGGGGGTGCACTGCTACACGGTGTAACCGTGCTCAAGGGTTGAACTAGATGGTGTCCAGAGGTGCCTTTCAACTATTCTGTGATTCTGTAAATGATGTATTATGATCTAAATTTCAGTCTGATCTCTGCCATGGGAGTAGGGTGGCACTGTGAGCAAGGTGGGAGATACTTCTTTGTTAGAAGCATCTATACCTACAGAGTAAGAATGCCTGTATGTACCCAGAACTATCCTGTGTCCTTCAACATATAGACTTAAGTGGATGAGTAGCACACTTTTTTTCCCAAAGAGACCCTAAAGTTTTGCAAGGTTAAAATCAAATGTTTATTTCAGCCAGCTTGTTGAACAGGCTGAACTCTAAATCTAGGTGGTGGCATCGGTTGCCGTATTGTATCAGTTTTGCTATTAACAGGAACAGTTTGTTTGATAAGGCTAACTTGCTATTCTAGCCAAATTTATTTCCAGCAAGGCAGGATTATTCAGCTCCTATAAATCAAGTCCTAGCCTGCCAGTATCATGATTAACACTTCCAGAGATGGAGCTAAGTGCATAACATTTTTAGCAGTCATTTAGTTTAAGGTAAGCAACAACAGAGCATGACACAAAATTTCTGAGTCCTCATGGTCAGAGCATGACAAGAACCTTATCTAGATGTTCATAAATCCATTTTTTATACATTTTCCTCAGATAATTGAAGCAGAATAGCTAACTAAGCCCTTTCCAAATTCTGCTAACAGAAATGAATCCCTTCCATACACACACAGAGTAAAACAAGTACACTCAATCTCTTCTCCACAAACATATAAATTAGATAGTTGGCTTAGTTTCTGCAGTTCCATTAACCTTTGTGAGTATATTTTCCTTCATCAATTAATTCAAGAATGTAGGGATTTGGTCCTGACTGGCAGCTAAGCAGTACATAGCCATTCACTGGCTTTCTTTGCTACCAACAGCATGGAGAGAAATAATAGGAAGAGCAAAAGACCCCAAAAGTTGTGGATGAGATAAAAAAAGTTTAACAAAGGAAGGAAAGAGGAAGAACAAGGAAAGAAAAAATGCAAACAAAAGAAGTGGTGCAAACGTAATTACTTCTCTCTTCCCACAGAAAACCAATTCCCAGTCAGTCCCTAAGCAACGGCTACCTATACAAAACACTTCTCCCTTTGGATTTTTGTAGCTGAAGATGTCTCTATCTGCAGTAGTCCTTTCATCATTTGGGACAGTTGTCCTGGTTATGTCCCCTCACCTCTTCTTCTACACCCCCATCTGTCTTGCTGGGAGGGTAGCATGGGAAACAGAGAAGGGCCTGCTGCTGCTCAGCAACAGCTAAAGCACAGTGTGTTATCAACATTATTCTGATCACAGAGCCAAAGCACTGTACTTTAACAGACTGCTATGAAGAGAATGAACTCCAACCCAGCCAGATCCAGCACAAAGAAGAAATAGTAGATGTGACCTTACTCGTACAAGTCATAGAGGTGTCATGTTCCAAGGTCCTGGTTCTCATGGGTGACTTGAAGAAATATTGGAGGCGGGACTAAATCAATGTGTATAAATGCCTGATGGATTGGAGTAAAGAAGACAAATTCAAACTCTTCTCAGAGGTATTCAGTGACAGGACAAGGGGCAATAGTCATAAATTTATCTACATCACATTCAGATTAAATGTAGAAGAAAAAAGAAATCCTAATTAGTCAAACCCAGGAACAGATTAGTCTGAGATTGGGTGGAATTTCTATCCTCTGAGACAGTAAAAACCTACTGGCATATGGTAGATGTCCAGAAACATGAACAGACTGCCCTAGCAAAACCTTTTCTGACCAGAGGAATTTTCTTGTATCTACTGTCTTCCTGCCTCTTCTTGAGATTTCCACCTCTTCAGACAGGAGCCCTTGAGTACTTATACATCTATCCTTAGAAGACCCATGCTTATCCCCAAACAAAGAAAAAGTGTGCAAAGGGCTCCATAAATATCTATAGAGAAAATGAACTCTACTATTTTAAATATAACTATAAATACCTATTAATACAAAGTAAACAAAAAAATACAGGCCGGTACTTCTTTCCTCTCCAAAAGACTTTGTCTGAATGATAAAAACACTGAGATAAAGTGAGTGGGATTTATAAATAGAGTCTTGTGACTAAATTTAAGCAAGTTTAGGATATCTGCCAATCTAAGGGTCCACAGGTTGAGTCAGGTGCCCAGAATCCCAGAAGATAGCACAGCACAGATAAGTATGTGAATGTGTGCTGAAATGGATCCGAAAACCACATTTAACTGTGAGCCTTCATGTGTGTCCTTTAGAGACTTTTTAAAGTTAAATAAACCTTTTTTTGCCACTGGGTTCTGACTGTGATCCAAGCATACTTCTTTTTTCAGAGTCCTAGTCACGTCTGTTGGCCTTTCAATCATTATCACATTTTTATAGATGTTAACAGCAGGTCAACAAACTAACCAGCTAGCTGAATAACAAGTAGGATTCTCTGCAGCCTGCAGGAATAATATTTTTACAGAATGCATACAGACATATTCACAGATACAATGTGTGAGGTGTGTTCATGGGGTGTTGTATGAAAAATGGGAAGTGTCCTGTGATGCCTTTTATGTTGGAATATGGGGAGGGTAGTTAAACCAGCTGTCCATTTGTTCGGAGGGAGCAACCAATTTTGATAACTACTTTTTGATTTTCTCCTGAAGGGAGCTTTCTGGTTTACTCAAAATAAATGTACAGGATGCAACTAGCATAAGCTTAGTGCAAAGGGGCTAGGGACCAGAGGTCTTGGGTGAAACAGAGTCAACAACAGACTCGATCTACAATATAAACATGTCCAAAGTCATGGCACATCAGCAGGGCATGTCGGAGGGGGTGTGGCAGGTCAGGGAGGGTATGGCACAGCAGTGGGGGCATGGCACAGCAATTTGCAGGGTAGTTTGCTCTGGCAGGGTGAGCAGGAAGGGCTCCTTTCCAACCATCCAAGAGGACCCAGTAAAGGCCAGATGAACAGATTCAGTATCTGGTGCAGAAGAGCAAAGACAGAAAGATCATTTCAGTCCCAGTTTCATTAATGCACTAGTACAAGCCTCTTCACTCATGGTGCTGACATGTACTGTGGAACTCATTCCCCTGCAGTTGTTGCAGTCATTGCCCAGGTATGTCAGAGGCCTCCAGCTACACTGATCTGCTGATGGCAGATGGAGCTCTCCAGGCTGCAAGTTTCCAGAAGTGCCTGATGCCACTCTGTGAGGCTGGGGCAGAAAAAACAGTTCTTTTGCAGAAGTTGTATTGCGGTTGAGGAGCTGTGTCACCAGGCGAGGGAGTTCTTTTTCTGGTAAAGCAGTTTTACATTGTTTGTAAGAATTCTCAAACTAAGTGTAACTGCTCCAATAATTCTCCTGGCCTCCATCAAATGTCCTCTGACTGTTAGAGGAAATATTCATGTGAAGGAGAAGGGAAGTTATGGCGGCACCCACACACCCCATCACTGTTGAATGGTCCACTCAGCTAAGTATGTGAGTGTAACCAAAGGGTGTGCAGGACACACAAAATTGTCTCAGAGGGGTTGAGAAGAATATGACCCTCATCAGGACGAAACATCAGAAAATTACAGACAGTTCAGAAGAGATCAATCTTAAAAGAAATATGAGGGAAGAGGGGCATTGGTGACATAGGGATAGAGAACAAAGAGGAAGCAGCAGCTACCACAGGGAGTCTGTCCCTGCCAAAAATGTCCCTGGGGTGTAGCAGTCGCAGAGCCCTCTGTTAGGCCTCCTTGGAGACAGGAAATGCGGAGTAGTGGACTAGGCCCTGCTTCCTGCCTCAAGACCCTCTCTTATCTCTTTGTAGTACTATTGGCTACATTCCAGATGTCCTAAGACTAGAGGTCATTTCACCTCGACCCTAAAACCATTGGATAGATTCCTAATCCTTGCTAACCCTACAAAAACCCCTGCTCCGGCCCAGTTCGGCAGAAGAAGCCGTCACTGGACACCCCTTCGTGGAACCGGCATTAAACCATTCTGTGGAACCTCCCCACGGCGCTTCTCGTCTGTTCTTCCCTGAGTCAGCCAAGGAAAATTCCTAGCAAGCTAAGAGCTGGAATCCTAAAGGAGCTGGGAATCACCTTAAGAGTTGAACCGCCTGATTCACTCAGGCTGAGCTTGCTAGGAAGATAGCCTGTGGCTGGAAGCCTGCTGGAGATCTCCAGGGCAAGCAGTCCCTCCCGGGACTCCACTACCCGGGAACACCTGCGGCAGCAGGAGGTCTGACTGACCCCCTGGACCTAGTCCACATTACTGGGGCACCCTGACCCTGGTCCAGACTATGTAGGGCAGCCTGCCATGGGGCACTGGGAGCAGCCAGCATCCAGCAGTAGGCTGGCAGAGTGGGGGCAGTGCATGGGGCCCCCATCTCAGGGTACGGGACACCTCTCAAGTCACCTCCCCAGCAGGTGCGCCAGAAGTGGCAGCAATATGCAAAATTGGGGAAGGGATGATGGCTACTCCTACATCCAGGAGATGTGTGTGTCTATGTGTAGGTATTACTTGGATTAGCCCAACAAGGCTTTTTTATATATTTGCAGGTGTTTATTAGCATTTTCTAGTTGAGCTACAACTGATTTTTCTGTTACATTAAGGATATTGATTCTGAATGTATATCAAATGGATAGATAGTTAGTTACATGTCATTAATAAATCAACAAACTGTTTCAATTCTCAGGATTCATCAAAATACCTAGAGTAAATTAATTTTTTTCAGACATTCTTGCAGCTTTTGGAACTTGGTGAGGTTCTAGAAATTATGAATTCTCAGAAATAATCCCCACACAGTTCAACACAGATTTGAAAGGGTATGCTTTTGTTTTAAGCTTCGTAGCTTTCCACCTTTTGTGTCAGGAGAGGGAAAGTGAGTAGAAGGTACACACCCGCCTTCTGCCTTGTTTTCCCTGGCCTCTCCAGAGAAGATCACTGTAGATGGCTGTGATATGCTCCTCTTAGACATACTTTGTATAGAGCAGTACGTGCACTAGCAAATTATATGCATCTCAAACACATTTGCAGGCTCAAAGGGGGGTTTGACCTTGAGCTTGTGACTTCTACAGTACGTAAGGATGCTTAAAAAAATGCCAAATCTAGAAGATTATTTGCTTTAAAGGACTGGAATGTCTGGAGTGTAGAATGTATCTTATCTGTCTAATAACAGAAAAATCATTAATCGCTGAAAAAGAAAATACTCAAAAAGACAATAAAGGTGAAGATGATATTCAGAAGAACAAGATTTGGGAAAGCAGTATGTGGGTCCTGAAATTCTGGGGCTATTGAAAAAGACACTTTTCCCAGTATGCAACCTTTTTATTGCAGTTGCCTATATTCTTGTACATGGGGTTCTTTTTCCAGCATTCTTGGATGAACAACAGTACAGCAAGCGATTTACAGCACGATATGATCTTTGTGTAATACAAGCATGCACTTAAATTATGTTGGTATGCAATGCAATGACTTTTAGGCATATCGCACTCACTATCCTTATGCAATTTCCCTACTGTTTCCACCTGGCATGTAACTTTCAACTACAGGCGCAAAAATAGCAAGGTCTCACTTTGAGAGACAAAAATATCCCTATGTTAAGGCCTCAGATATGTGTCAGAATTAATTCTTATTCCTTTTTCTCATCCAGGAATGAACATGCCATATCACCATTGGGTTTAGATGGAATTAATATCAAATATCTTAAAAAAAAACCTCACGTACTATCACACAAAGACTGTAGGATGTTTGCCAAACCTTTCAACTTTAAGGTGTAGGTTGACTCATTCATTTTTTTAATTGTCCTTTGGAGGTGCCAGTCACTTTATTTTGATTGAAATGGAACTTCGACAAACAAGCTGCTGCAATGCTCTTGCCTCTTACACGTGGCTAAAGTGAGATGAAATCTAGGACAAAGATTTTAATTATAGAAATTTATCTACAGATAAAGGTAGAAACTTGACAAATTGATAAATCAATTAATTTTTACTTTCATGCTTTAATTGTACCTTAAGTTTTTTATTTAGTGTTTTCATTAAAATATTTACATATTTAAATAATAGACCTTTTAAAAGTTTTCATTGGGTTTTATTTTCAAATGCACAGCATTGTTCCTCTTTCTAGCAGTTAAAACAACCTAAATTATATTTAGCCACTTAGCATGATTTAAATCCTGAGACTAGGCAATTTGTGTCACTGAAGCAGTATGGTCGTAATGAAATAAGTCACAAGAATACTTGTACTTTTATGTCATTACCTTCGAAGGATGAAGTCAGACAATTAGGGGGAAAAAATCTAAGCCAATTTGACTCTTGGCTTCTTGCTACTTTTCTAACAGTTTAATTCATGAAACTAGCAATGACAATGAAAAATATATACTATTTTCCCTTATGGTGGCTACGTGGAAAATGATCGTCAGAGGATTAGCGATGACCTTTTATACCACTAAAAATGTATCACTTTGTTTATTTCCACTATACTTAGTTTATGCCACATGTAAAATGATAATAGGTCTCCTCAAACCCTTGACTAATTTGACATCCATGTTGGCTTTGTATTTTCATATGATCCAGAATGGGAAGATATGTACCTAGTGCAGTCATTTAGTTACTCTGACTCAGTTTGGGATTTCTTTTGTTTATGTGGTGAGTTTTTTAAACTCTTTTTTACATCTAAAATCCATCTATAAAGTGGTTTCAAATGATAAAGTCCAAAACAACCAAACACATGCAATACATAGAAAAATACAAATTAAATCCATCTTGATACTGAGTCAGAGAATAATATGTTCCATACATCTAGACTTCATCAAAAGCAAAAGTCTGTATTCAGTTGGTTAGGTATATATTCACAGTCATTCATTTACACAACTTTGTTTGAACTGCTGAGCAATGGACTGTTTACCAGTATCATCCCTCAGGGATCAATTCCAGTGCTGGTGGTGTTCAATGGCTTTGTTAAAGACTGGGATGGTGGGACAGAATGGATCTTCAGTAAATTTTCAGTTATACTGAGCAGCAGAAAGCACACAATAAACTGGAGGGATAGGACTGCTCTTCCGAACGATCTACTATAGACTGTAGAAATGGCCTGAGGAGTAATGTTCTACATTGTAGAACATTGTAATGTTCTACAATGACAAAGGCAAATACCTAAACCAAGGTCAGAATAACCCGCATAATAACCTCCAAGCAACAGAACTGTCTGGAGCTAGAGTGGCTAGAAACAAATTTTGCAGAAAAGCACTCGGAGTCTGGGCTGATATAAAGTTGAACGTGAGACAGCAATGTGCCCCTACAACAAAGAAGGCCAGCAACATTCTTGTTTATAAGAGAAGAGGGTAGCAGGTCAAGGGAGGTGATAATTCCTGGAATCTAGAGTGAATTCATCTAGCTCTGTGTCCAGTTTTGGTCGTCCTAATTTGGGAACATATGGGCATATTAGAGTGAATCTAGTGAAGAGCTTCTGATCAGAGGGCTGAAGCACATGGAATATGAGGAGAGTATGAGAGAATTGTTTATTAAGCCTACAGAAAACAAGACTCCAGCCAGATCTGTCTAAAACTGCTGTCTAAAACTGCATAGTGCTTGAGAGAGGACTAGAGAAAAAATAACAGGTAGACTCTTTCAGATAAGCGCAGCTGAAGCACAAGGGGCAAATGACTCAAGTTGGATCACAGGAGAATTTGACTGTATAAGAAAACAATTCTGCAGGTGGGCAGTCAAAGGCTTCTGAGGGTTTCCTAGACAGGCTGTGGAGTATCCATCCTTTTAGATATTCAAAACTCAAATGTTCAGGGCCCTGAGCAATATCAATGTCTGTGTCTCTTTAGAGCAGGAGGTTGGGAGACTTAAGAGGAGGTCCCTTCCAACTGAGACTATCCTATGATTCTATGATCACCATTCATATGAGCTCTGCTTACCTGAATGCACTACTCACATGCAGCTTCCACAATGCTTTTACAGAGTGAATGTATAGCTTACCTATGCATTATGTATTATGTATTATTGTTACCTCACACCTTTAAATAGAGATAAGGGTAGCAGAGCAATCATAGTTTGGTTGCATATTCAGGCTGAAATTTAAGATCTTTTCTCTCTAAAGTTCATGGTGACACACATTTGACTAATTAGTATCTTCTCCACACAGAAAAAATGTAGGTTAATTGGTTAGTTCTTTCAGACATTCAACAAGATTTTTCTACTCTTTTTTTAATTTTTGATTTATATATAATGTTTCAAAATCAGTCTCCTGACAGTCTTCCAAAGGGATTTAATCTCCATTTCAAAAATCAGTTAATGGCTTGACTGATATTGAAGTAAGTATTTTAAAGTTTGATGTGAAAAAGTTGACTAAAGGAGAAAAATCAGAGTGGTCTTGAATTTGCAATATATTTCATAAATATCTTTTTTCAAGTGCAAATCATAACTCACTTGGGGTTTGAAATTAATTGTAAAATTATCACTATTATCACTAGTAAAATTCAACCATTTTCCCCTTAATTAATAAAATAATTCTATGTGTTTTAAATCTGTTTTTCAATTCTTGTGAATTTTATTTAGAAATAGTCACTAGATATAAAAGGCAAAATGATATTTAGACAGGACAATTGACATTTTTCTTTTGTATTGTTTCATTGTCTTGGTTGGTTTGTTGCTTTTTTTTTATTTTTCTGTTGTTCAGTTGCAAGATAGTATTGTATTAAAGAAAAAAATTCAAACCTTAGAAGGTCTACTTCTATTTTCTCCTGGTGGTTACATGTGAAAAGGGACACGACCAGCACTGCAGGACTGTGTCAACTTCACTGGTCTGCTGAAACATGCATAATCACTGGTGATATTCCAGAAAACCTACCACCTGAATTCTCTGGACTGTAACTCTTCAGTTTCTCATACCACAGAAGTCAATTCTACACCTAACTTTGACAGCAAAAGAGGCAGATCTGTGGTGTCCTAATTCTCATCCAAATAGCATTCACTAATTCCTATTCATCCTCTCAAATAACAATATTCGTTATTGTTATGAACTTCAGTTTCTTTTGTCTTTTCTAAATTTCACTTACACCTTACTTAATCATACCTCACAAGGTGGCCTTCATACTTCTTTTCATAAAAATATCTACTAATTATTCTTTTTTAAACATCTACTGAACACTGAGCTGATGTTTCCTTAGAACCATCTGTCATAACTAACACAAACTTTGTCAGAATGAAAATGATCAGTTTAGATCCTGTAACTTTATGTGCAAAAGATGAATTTCCCCATGTCTACCTAATTTTGGGTGCCTTTTTTTAATTTTTCTTTGTTGTTACTTAATCAGTCTCACAAGATCCATCTTTTGATCCCAACAGTAGTTTTTTTACTGTTCTGAAACCCTTCCAGGTCTTCATGTCTATGCCAAACTACTTTTCCTTGGTCCTCAGTGCTCTTAACTATAGGCAAATCACTCTGCTTCCCCCTTCTTGCTTCTTGCACGTGAGTGAGGAGACCACTGAGAAGAGCTAGTCTCACCCTTCTAGTCTCAGTTCCTGAATTTATCTAGAAAGTTGTCCCTATTATCAGTATCTCAAGTCTATAAGTATTACTCCACAAAATGATTGTAATAATGTTCTATGGTAGAAAAGGAGAAATATACTTAAAATTGTATGAGCTGATGAGTACTGTCAAATGAAGCTTTATAGAAAAGAATCATTATGAGACATATGATGGAATGTAAATATTCAAAGACCTGGCAAACCAAAACAGTTCTCTTGTTTGAAGAAGTTTGGAAGAAATCTGGGGAAACTCAGTTATACTTGACTGCACTACAGCTCTCGTATGTTATGTATAGTTTTTAATATGAAAGAAAGCTGGGGCTCTACTTTTTCTTCTTTAAAGATATTATTACTGTTAGTTAAAAATATTGCTGTACCAAGAGTGCTATAGTCGCCTGGGGCCAAGAACCAAATAAAACATTACCAGACTATGAAAATATTCAAAATAGAATAATTTGCTTAATATAACCACATTATCTTCCTGTTGTATTTTCTGCTAGTACACAGCTTGTTTTCACAGAAGATGAAACAGGATATTATCATATGTTAAGAAATCATAATTAAAAATATCATTTGTTCAATGGAACTAACTAATTTTCTATTTCATAGGACTAAGGCATTGTTAAGTCAGGAATTGCTAATTTTTTTTCATATAAAAAGAACTCTGTGCAGTTCTGGTTTTAATGTTGTTCTTAATTAGTTTAATTTTGTTTTGAAAATAATCAAATAAATTATCACAGAAAGTAAAGCACTTATTCTTTAATATTCTTTAAGCAGCTGTCTTCATGTTTTCTGTAGTATGCTTCACTGCCCAAAGCAAAAAGAATATTCTCTGCTCCTTGCTAGTGAGGGGTTTTTTTTTGCAAAGACTGTGAGAAAACATGATTTTTTCACATCTCAAGTAAATGCAGCCAGTCTCCCTCCCCTCCTTCCCACCTTTCCTCTTGGCTGTGGCTTTTCATGATCAGTCTTGGAATTCCTCAATCTGGAAGCACAAAATCACTAATTCATTATTCTTGCAACAGTAAAAATGTTGCATTCCAAGAAATATGAATTATATTTTTCTCTGAAACATATTTTGTTCTTGTCTCTAGGAAAATAAGGAAGTTAGATCTATCTTTCTTTATATTAGAAATGCCATGCCGTAAGTATGGTTGTTTTTGCCTGAGGGAAACCTTTCTCATCTTTGAGGTCATGACTAAAAAAGCTGAGAACAAAACTCATAGCTTAATCAAGTTGTTGATCATAATTAAAGGAGATTTGTAGGTAAATGGCAGCAAAATATTTAACACAAAGGTAGAAAAGAAAAAGACAGAGAGGGTTATTTGTTTGATATGGGGATTTTAAAATGTGCTTTAAAAGAGTTATTTAAACCCTAAAGCTTGCTTAAACTCTTACGAGTGCAAATAAATATCTGTTTAGGAGACAGGACAGAGTTAAACCATTGTCTCAAGTGGAAGTCTAAGTGCAAACAGAATCTATTTACCCCTTTTGAAAAAAAAAAATCAATACACTGCATTCCCTATAGATTGACAGTTTCAAAATAAAATTTCTACTACTATTTCTTGTATGAGTCTATTACTGGTATGCAATACTGATCTTGCAATGACACTAGGTCATTTAGGCTGCTTAAGGTGATGCCTACTTTTTTAACAAATAATCCATTTTTGCAGAACAGTGAAGTCAAATTATAATTTGTCTTTTTATGTTTTGGAGACTCAAAATTTTGAAGAAAAATGAAAAGAAGTACTGTCTCAGTGTCAAAGTGCAAAATGCTGGTGTTAGTAATGAGGTTCTTCTTGGAGGTTATCAGTACCATTAATGGCTTTTAAGTCCTTTAAAACAAATCTCTGGAGCTGCTTGGCTCTTTGTCAAATTAGCACTATGATAATACCTATATCAACATTTCTTGTGAATTGAACATGCACATTATTACATAATTAATGAGATTTTGGAAGACATTTAGGTTTCTATAGTAGTACTACTGACTTCTTATATATTATTCCTTGGCATAAGAAGGAAGAAAAGAGGATAAAACCCAAAAAAATCACTAAAACCAACACACACAGAGAAAAGACTGAATTGCTCCATATTTCTGTCTAAGAGATTAGTGGCCGAGGAGACAGCAGATTTCAATTCTCTGTTACAACAATCAGCTTCCGCAGCCTCAAGAACAAATAGTTCTGCTCCTGTTCCTTTTATTCATCTTCTGAGATCTACAACTATTCTACTGACAATAGCTGATTTAAAACAGTTGGTGTTTTCTAGAAACCTGATTACACACTTTTAACTTACTGAATAACTGGTATTAGACAGCAATGCTATAGTAAAAATAATAAGACTAAAAGCTATATATTAACAGCATTGGAACAAAGGAGCTGAAGTAACACTGACAAGATTGAATCTGGGCTCTTTCATATTTTGATTTTGCGACCACAACATTTTTTAATAACAATTTACACTGTAATCATTGAATGCTTAATTTGAATTATGCAAGCAATTACTGATATAATAAACAGGATATATTACTATCCTCTCTTGTATGTTTATATAATCTACTAAAGAAGAAAATAACCATAAGTTTTGATTATTGTTGTTAAAGCATTACTAATACAAAAAAAATATTTTCCCTTTAAGATACAATGCAGAGTCTGAAGTTTAATCTACACCACCATAGATTAAATTTAGATTAGATTTACCGTACATCAGTACGGTAAAAAGCTTCCAAAAATACCCATTTGAAATTGATCATTTCATCATTTGAAGTTCTGTTAGCTTTGCTGTCTTCCACTTTCTGAATAAAAACACTATATGCTGTTACTTCAGTGCAATATTATCAAGTGGTAGATATATGGGGAGGTGTGGTGACGTAAATTATTTCTTATATTCCAATAATTTCTACATCTTTTTTTTGTGGAATGCTTTTGTGTTTCTTGTGGTGTTTTTTTTTTTTTTTGTGTTTTTTTTTTTTTCCTGGAGGGGTTGTTTGTTTGTTTTTGTTTCATTTTTGTTTGTTAGTTTAGTTTCTAGTGTTTACACTATGAGAAAAACATGAGTTTCTTAATCTTTCTCGTGGTCCACCAAAGTGGGGATGCAGCCAAGCCAAGGCTACTCCAGGATAGGGACTCAGGTCAGACAGGGTCAGACAGAACAGCAGGGCCATGGGAACGGGATGGGACTATGCTGGGATGTCAGCAAGTAGATGTGACCCCAATCCATTCAGATCCTCCTGTGGCTGGGCAGGGCAGAGCTGAGATAGAACTGGACATGAATGCTGCTGCAGAATTGCTGGAATGGACAGCCTTGGATGGCCTGGAAGTGGGCCCTGAGTTCATGGGCATTTTAAGTTGTAAAAAGCCACTAAAAAGCAAGAAATTAAAATTCAGTTATTGGTTTATATTTAACAGATCCTTTATTTGCTGCTTTGGTGTCTTAGCATGGGATGTGAGTCTCTTAGCCAAGCCATCTCCTCTGTAATTGATATTGATCTCACCACTGGGCTGGTCCCTGAACTTTTAACTCCCCTGTTTTTATTTTCTAACAGAACAAATGGGTACACCCATGTCAGCTTCCCTTGGGTAAAGGTTTTCTGTCGCTTTGTTTCTCCCTAGGCTTGCAATCAGTTTGTTTTTTAACTTGTTTGATTTGATCTATTTCTGTTTATTGATTCTTTGCAAGTGGATGCTTTTATGCTCTTCAGGATTACTCCAGAAGGACATTCATGCTGAAGCAGTAGAATGAGGTGTTTCCTCTTTGTCCTTGTTACCAATTTTCTAATTTATATTAGCATTTTATTTCCACTAATTCCCTGACAGGCTGTTACAGTTAATTGTTTTATTGTAACACTGACAGACTTCAGTAATCATATATCATGATTTGTACACAGAAATCACTAGATTAATAGGTTTCATTTCAGACTGTACAGCATCCACAACAGTAAGTTAATAGCATAGATGATAGCTTCTAAATTTGCTTTCTAGTAATTTGTTCTCAGGGTTATGTCAATGCTTTACTGTGGCAAAAGTCACTAAAAAACATTTTTATAAATACTTGAGCAACAAAAGGAGCACTAAGTAGCATCTCCATCCTTCATTGCATGTGGGATGAAACATAGTGACAATGGATATGGTAATAAATGCCTTATTTGCCTCAGTTTTTAATAATAAGACAAATTGTTCTTGGGGTATCCAGCACCCTGAACTAGAAGACAGGGATGGAGAGCAGAATTAAACCCTCAAATAATCAAAAATTCCTGTGAGAAAATATGCAGCAGTAACAGAAAATTTATCCTCTCAAAAATAGCCCATTTCAACTAACATAAAATAGTGAAATATATATCATCTTCTGCATTAGAAAAATGAAAAAAATTAGGCTTTTATGAACATATGTAAGATGTCCATGAATATAAATCTCACCACCTCTAAGCCATAAAACTATACATATGAATGCTCAGTTCCAGAGCAAGCCTTTAATATAATTTTGTTAATTGTCATAAATTACGTGTTTTTAAGAAATTTGCTAAAATAAAACTTTAAAATATTAAATACAATGTTTTCCACTAATCCAAAGCAAAATAGATGTTCATCCTCAGAGTTCAATATTTAGCATATAGATAAGGATTTGGGAAGATGAAAAGGTAAGCTCTCTTTATGCTTGAT
Source organism: Phainopepla nitens (assembly GCA_013400175.1). Classification (NCBI taxonomy): domain Eukaryota; kingdom Metazoa; phylum Chordata; class Aves; order Passeriformes; family Bombycillidae; genus Phainopepla; species Phainopepla nitens. The sequence goes on from VXBQ01015957.1 coordinate 107,008, forward strand.
TTCTTTTAAAGATATAATCTAACTCCAGGACCATGATGCAGTTTAAAGGGAAGCAGATGCTATAAAAAGCAAAGTTGATGTGGCTTTCTCCTTAGCTTGCAAAAAGTATAATACAATGTTAAGAACATAATAGGAAAAGGAAAAACCATAACTGTATCCTTAGACTCAAATATAAATAATATTTTTTTCCCCAACAAATAATATATGCATACTGAAATCAATATAAGAACTTTAGGGTGAAAATTACATGGTTTTACATCAGGAGTAGGGCTTTAATGTTTTTTATATGAAAAAATACTTAAAGGTAGATCCCAGTGAAAAGGGAATATTAAAGTGAGATAGATAACAGCAACAAATAATTCCAATGTTTAAGAAACAGCCCTTTCAACAAAACATATTTCTCTAAATATTTGGTTTAAATTAGCGTCACATGAATTTTGCTTTTCCTAAAGGAAACGTGAATACGTTGTCAGAGTCCAATATTATCTGACCACGTTCTTTTAGATATTTCACAAAAGGAATAGCACCAAATTTACTTATTTGAAAATACTTGATGCTTCACTTGATTTAGTAGAGTGATGCAGCAATGTAATGAAATCACAACACAAACCCTTCATGGCAATTGCTCTGTGCAGTCAGATCACAGCCTAAAAATGATTCCCATGACCAACCTCTACATGATCTCTATCAAGTCACTGGGTAACCCCGGTCACTGGGAAGGAACACAGAGATTGAAGCCTGTTGCTCTTTTCAAAATATGTTTTGTTGGTCACTCATTTTTTTATACTTTGGGTTTGTCTGAGACATGTGTATATCTTTCCCATACTGGTCTGTCTCAATCACGAAGACATTCACAGCTTCTCTTGATTCACTTAGCAAAGAGTGTTTACACAAACAGCTGCTCCATCCAGCTGATAAAGGCACAACTGATGCATTTATTTAAAGCCTTCTGGCCGCTCTCTGGTCCCTTTGTTCTTTCTTTACAAGAGCCATGTTCACTCCCCATATTAAACCCTGAGCTTCACAAGTGCTTGTACTCTTGTGCTCTTCTCATCTGTGCCTTCTTCCATGCCAGGGATTTTTTGATCAGTTGTACACACTCACTCACACACACAAGTACATATATGTAAAGTAAATATAATTTTGACAGGATTTTGGTGATATCAGATATTTATAGAATAATTTGTCCTGCTGAAGAGTGTGAATTCTGAAAGTGAAAAGCCAATGCAATGAACTGGGCATTACAGTTATTGAGATGAGGAAAAATGTTGCTTTTAACCTGGTATAGGTTGAGTGACGAATTTAAAATAGGAACTATATTATTTTAGTCATGTCAGAAATTAAAGCTTATGGACTGTATAAATAAATGTGGTTGGAAATTATTATGCTTTCCATCATCCTTTGCATGAGACTTTCCCTTCCGTCTTTCTAGATTATATGAAGCGATTAAAAAAATGCCTAAAATTTAATTACTAAGATTAATTCCTGGTTTAAGTACCCCATGTTATGCACCATAAATAACTTGCTAAGTTTTATGTCATTTGAAACATGCTGTCATTTTCTTCCAACACAACACTTCTTTTTGTGACTCCTGTGGTCAAAAATTTCTGCAATTTTCTACATCTGCCTCCATAAAAGCAAGATTTTTGATTGTACTTCTGATTAAAGGGAAATTAATTCCCTATCATAGAACCAAGGAAGTTACGCACTTTACTGTACTGTTGTAGTTACCTCTGGGTTATCAATTTATCTAAATAAGATGTAAAGAGATTTGTCATCTAGACAGTGATGATAATCCTTGCAGCATAGTAGCAGGCAAAGAAAATGAAATAGAAGGGTATGATGGGTTGACTTTGACTGGATGCCATGTGCCCACTAAAGCACCATTCACTTCCACTTATCAGTATGAGAGGGGGAGAAAATTCAATTAAAAAGCTCATGGGTCAGGATAAGGGATCACACAGTAACTGCCATCACAAGCAAAATAGATTCCACATGGATAAATTAATGTAATTTAATGCAATTAATGACAAAGAAGTATATTGGGAAATAAAGTCCAAGAAACTACAAACAAAGAAACCCCAACACGTGAACACATTGGAAATACCTGTTGCTCATATTCAGCCCAGTGTTCCCCTTTTTCTTTCCATCAAAACTGCTTTTCAGCCAGATGCTTCCCAGATCCCCCTGGTGGTATGTGCCTTTGGATTTCTGATCCTTGAACTCCATGAAGCTTCTATTGGCCCAATGCTAAAATCTCTCTGCTCCAAACTCAAGGTGTTAATTTATATTCCTAATGCTAGTGTGGTTCCAAGGAACAGTTCCTGTATAGAGAATTCACAAATTCCTGATCTGAAATAAATTTCTCAATAATTTTAGCAAAATATTGTCCCCAGCCCTAAAACCAATGCTGCTCTTTGAACAGTCACGAGGTATTTTTATAGATATCAAGGCAGAATGAAGAAGACCTACAAGACATACTGAGTAGAGTTGAAAGAAAATGTGTTCTACAAATTCATACTGGTCAGAAGTCTGTGAAGTAATTAGAATTTAAGGCTCTGAATCATGCATGTATGCAGACAAGGCCACTGATTTTAAGATTCAGTCTGCTTTTATGTTTGTTGTTATCACTATCTTTTGTTGTTTTGTTTTTGTTGTTTTGTTTTTGTTGTTTTGTTTTTGTTGTTTTGTTGTTGCCTCTTTCATTGACTCTTTTGATTTTTGTCTAATTGCAAGTTATGGAAAGAGTCTTTACTTTTTCTTATACCCCTAACAACAACAACAAAAAGCTATAAATGCTGTTTATTTTCCTCAGGCATGCCCGTAAAATGAGAATCCTCACCTTGTAGTTCCCTGCTCATCTATCTCTTTAAAGTCATGAATCTATATGTTTTGAGAGTATTTGTATAGGTGTCAATATAGGTGTTAATATTTCTTAAACACGCCACACAGTAGTGTGTCCTTGGAATTTTCTCCTTAAGCTCCCAGTAGTTGTACGGCATTAATCAGCTTTCTTCATAGCACCAGTATGCTGTTGTGCTTTGTATTTGTCACAAAAATAAAAATGACAATACACCCACGTTTCAGTTACTGCTGAAGAGTTCTTATACAGCATCGAGGACTTTCTGCTTCTCACTCTGCCCTACAGTGAGTAGAGCAGGGTTGCACAAGATGCTAGGAGGAAACAGCCTGGACACCTGACCCCTTCTGACCAGAGGGATGTACCACACCTTACAGCATCGTGCTCAACTATAAAATCTCAGGAGGAAGTGACTGTGTTCATGATTACGGCAATTGTGCCTGTTGCACAAGCTGAAGCCCTGCCTTCCAAGTGGTGGCTGGACATTTGCTGGCTGATAAGAAGTAGTGAATTAATTCTTTCTTTGATTTGCTTGAGTGTGGAACTTTGCCTCACTCATTAAACTGTCTTTATCTCTACATGTGAGTTTTCAGCTCTTGCTCCCCTAGGGGAGCCTTTACTCTAGCTAGGAAAATAAGCGAGCAACTGGCTGGGGGCTTTAGTCTCTGGCCAAGTATTTCAGGATATCTTCTTTGATATGTGCTATTTTTAAATGCATTTAATTAAACATCCTATAATAATGCATAAACTCCCCTGATCCTATAGAATAGATGAAATACCTATTTCTATAAAATTTTGTTTGATGTAGAATTCAGTGGAAGCATTGCTGGAGAAGCTTTCTAATAATTCTTAACCAGAGTTTAGTTATACTCAATATAAAATGCAATTGCTTTAGGGTTTGTATTTTAGGGTGGAAATTAAGGTGTTTATAAACCGATTTTATGCCATTTTAAGAGGTACTTAGATTCAGTTTCTGACTTGTTTTTTTTACTGAAAGTTGGCTATTTTCATCCAGTTTACTCATTATAGTGCCTTAACTGATGTGCATTCTTTCTGTTTATAATTTCTTCTTCATATGACTTAGTATATTTAATTTTTGACTCTCTTGTATCAATTCCATTTCCTACACATATTTTTAAATAGAAATATTTCCCACCATTACACTTTCTCTATTTGTGTCATTACCTCTGTATTTAAATCCTAACCACTACTAGTTAGCAAAAATAATCAAGTCCAAAATAAACATTGAATCATCCATGAGGAGTGGGATCAAAAGCAAAATATGGAACCACTTAAGGTTATGGGAAAAGAACAAATTAGTTGTAATGATGTTAATAAATTTTGTTTCCATATTAATATGATATCAATAGTAAGGAATTATATAATACGGAACAATTGTTGTGTCTACATATTGGATTATGGGATGGATTATGAGACATGGTGGGGAAGGCCAAATGTCTTTTTGTAAGCAGGACTCATGATTTCTTGTAGAGGGTAATTATGTGTCCCATTGTTCCTCAGATGCACAGTGCAGTCAGGGTTGAAAGGTTGACATCCTAATGCCCCTCATGCTGAAACCAGAGCTATTGTCTCAGAGAAGCAATAAATATTTGGCAAAGTTTTTACAAGGACATGAACAGTATCCTCCTGTTGTTCCAACTGATAAGGTCTTATTTACATATTTATTAGTTTCACTTGGAAATTATACATTTGAGTTTGCATGGATGGAATTATTTCTCTTTTGTTTAGTACAAACAGGGAAAAATTTGCCATCTTTCCTCGCTGAAATCCAGAGATATTAGTTCCTAGTTCAAATAAAGCTGAAATTCTCATAATCTGAGACCATTACTTGGTCTACTCACGGGTTTCACCTCCTGCTAGCCCAGAAGAAATTAAATCATAACTTACTGCAATTCATTAATATTGTACCCATTCACTGTGCCCAAAAGTACTTCCAAATAACTGAATTTTTTCATCACCCCAGTTCTTCTACCCATCATCTCCCCTTATGCTGCTCTGCTGATGCATTACCATGCCATCACAATTTGGAAGAAAGAGAGACACATAGAGCTTAGCTTCAGCTGGCTGTGTTGATTTACAGGACCTGGCATGATTTGATAAGTCTATCCCTAATTCGGGTTTTGGTCTGGTTCTCATCTATGAGAAGTCAGCTTCTATACACTTGTAAATGTGAATGTACGTGTGTGTGGGCATGCAGAAGGCCACATATCACAGAGTCACAGAATGGGTCATGTTGGAAGGCATCACAGGGGCTCACCTGGTCCAACCTCCCTGCTCCAGCAGGGTCATCCCGGAGCACATTGCACGGGATTGTGTCCAGATGGTTCATGAATTTCTCCAGCAAAGGGAGACTCTACATCTCTGGACAAACTGTTCCAGTACTCAGTAATTTGGAAGTTATTGGTTTTACATTGCTTAAAAGTAATGTAATAGCAAAATTCCTATACTCAATATTTCTATGTGGTTTTTTTGTTTATTCGAAGTTATAATGGGAAAAACTAATGATTAAAAAGAACACAGCCACTCATGAGTAAAAAGAACACAGCCACTCAGCTGTACAAAGAGAACTCCTGTAGACCTCATTACACTGCCTGCACTGAACAGATCAAAAATACACATGAATGCTAGTTGCCTTTTATTATACTCATAAAGCAGAGTTTGGGCTCATAAAAACTAGAGCAGGCAACTTTATAAAATCATAACAGCCTGGTTTAGTGGTTCCTTCATAGCTATCAAACAAAGCAGGTTTTTCTCAAAAAAAACCCCAAGCAGATACTTATGAAACAACTGCCTTATTTGGCAGTGTGAAATTAGTATTTTCACTGTGTACTGGTTCATAAAAGAGGGAGACTGTCCTCTCCTACCTACTGTTTGAAATGAAATGCAAAAAAACCCTATTGTCTTGTTGGATGTATTCTAAGCATTAAGGATTATAGCTATGTAAATAATAGAGAAGTCATTTTTAGATGACTCATTCCATTTCTGCTTAGTCATTTTTGTACAGGTAATTGTTCTTTTTCTGGATAGTCCTGTCTAAATACCCGATTCCCACAAATATTTAGGGAATTAGTATTTTCATTAAAAGTATTCATCTTTCATGTGGACATGGATAAGATGTGTTATTTTCTCATTTGAAACTCTTCATCCATATGCTTATTTTCCCATTTAAGAGCTTCAGTTAGGCAATCACAAAAAAAAAAAAAATTATTTTTCACCTAGATGAGCTCTCCTGTGCTGAAATGAAAAATGGCAATAAGGAAGAAAAACAGAAGTTTAAGAACACTCACCAACTGCATTTTATTTCAGTTTTTCATGGGAACCATTTACAGCTAAATTATACATTTGTATGAATCTTTACTAGTTCACAAATTATCTGTTATCATAAAAAATAGCTTATTTATCAAATACTTTATTGGAAAAATATCTTGACAGTTTTTTGCTTTATTGTGCCTTCTGTCATGAAACGTTCCAAGGGTTGACCATCAGAACTCACTCTACTTTTACCATTAAAAATCTTATGTATTTCAGGTGGATTACATTAAAAATCAAAACATAACAAAAGTTTAAATTTTTATTAAACAGTAGTTTTATTATGATCTGGTCTATAATAAATTCTAACAAATTTATTTACAGTCAGATCTGTCAAAATTAAAGCTGTGTCATCAGTCTCTATCATCATTTACAAAAGTATTCTTTCTCTAGAATAGAATTCTTCCCCATCACCATTAGGAAATGAAATAAGAAAATAGATTATGCAAATACTGGAGATAAATTTTAACCTTCCATCTCCTATCTAAATGTAATGCCCTGATTTAGGCATTAAGTACAGCATGAACAAAAGAAGCAAAACAACAACAACATCATAAGTGTTCTTTTGAGGGCTTTCTGTACCTTACTGTACTGAGAAGTTTTAGAAAGAACCTCTGGTTATATCAAAGAATTTGGATTTCCAGAGGAGTGAACTCAGTTAAAGAAATTCTTATCCCAGATGGTGGTAAGTATTAGGTATGGCTGTTGAATACATGAATCATCTTGACTGATCGTTGTTTTCCAGAGCTTGGAAAGGCCTGAGGAAATTTTAGCACACATGACGAAAACACACAAGGCATTTAAAAGTGTTATACTTCCACAATTTTCCATTCAAGGACTACCTTCAAAACTCTCAACTATCAAATTGTCATCAACTGTGGCATCTTAATGGATTTATGGAGCCGTTTTTGTAAAGCTAAACCAAAATATTCAAAGCCCACACCTGGTCAAGAAGTTTTTTCTGATTCTGAAATACAAGTGTAACAGAACCAGTTGCTGATGTTATTTAGGTTTTTCTACCCTAGAGAACCTCTGGCATTATAAATATGAGCCCCCCCAGTAGACTCATAACATCTGCTGTCTGAAGGAGCAGTCTGTTGGTTTAGTTGTATCACTTGACTAAAGCATGCAAAATGAATGATATTTTATTTTATTTTATTTTAATTTAATTTATTTTATTTTATTAGCAAAACAACCTTCAGGTCTGGATATTTGCCAGTAATTTCTGCCTTTTAATTTAGTCAATTCATCTGACTTCAGATTTTGGTCTTCCAGACCATACTTCCTTAGCCTCCTCAGGCTGCAGTCTGTTTTATAAGCTTTGGTAAACTCAAGGTATTTATTGTGCTGACTGCTCTCAGCTCATTCATACAGAGGCACTTGGTTCATCTTCACTGGCATTCAGCTTGGTCGGGCATGATTTTGCCTTGGTAAATTTATGTTGATTGCTCCTGACGACCTTCTTGTTCTTTCTGTACTTGAAAGGATATTCTAAGAAGACATTCTCCATGTCCTTTCCATAGCTTTTCACTGCTTATAGGCATCCAGGGTCCTCCTTGCCTTTCTGAAAGAAGGGGTTTATAGCTTTTATCTCCAAATGTCTCTCCTTGTCTCCAGAATTTTTTGATATAAAGTGAGGGAATGGAAAGGGATACAGCTCTGAAAAGCCAATTGAGAATAGAATCAGTATCTGTTCCTACACAACAGATTTTCTTTTCTTCATAGAAGAAAAATATATAGTGATGGCTATGAGAATTGTTGCTAGGATTTAGTGTCAGTCATATATGAAAACAAGTATTTTTTGTTCTACAGGATTTGCAAAGTTTAAAAGGAGGCATTGTTTGGTGAAGAGATACAAATAGGTATATATAGTATGAGTTGGAACAAAAGAATAATCCTAATTTTGCAGAATCAAAGATGGAAAAGTATGATCCAGAACCAAGATTCCACTTTAAAATGCAGACACGTAGTAAAACCTTTGAAAAATGGTCACTCTGTGGTTTGCTTTACTGATGCTGCTGTAACTGAGAAGGTTTTACATATGGAAACTTTATTTATGCATGAAGGTTTACATACGGAAACTTTTCAACTTCTTTAGCAAGAGATGCAAGATAATATATATAAATAGGCCATTCAGTTCTGGATTGAGAAAACCACAACCAACTTCTTTGTCTAGTAGCGCAGTTTATTTCTGTTTTAGGCCAAAAAAGTGTCTCGAAAGGTTATTTAGAGAGATTGTAAAAGAAATTTTGTCTATGGACAAAATGAAATAAAAAAAGCAATGAAATAAAGATTATAATAGTTTTAAACTGACAACGTATTAAAAATAATGCAATAATGTGATGACGTTGATTAAGATGACAGATTTATAGAAGACTTTACACATGGAATAAAGCTTTTCAAAGAGTAAGTGTTAAAGTGAAAACTGAAAAAATCACATTGTGGATAAAAAAAAAGGCTTCACAGTAGTAGCAATTTTAGTTTTCAAAGAGATTAAAGATGTAGTATTTAAAGGTAGGACAGTTTTTCTTATGTTTATGTTAAGTGAAAAAGTAAAAAAAGTACTAAAACTACTCAAAAAGCACATGCAATTGTAATGAATAATTTTACAGTTGTGCTTGGACAAAGCCTGGGAATTTGGCAATAATTACAAAGACTTTTTTTTCCCCCAGAAATAACTGCTCAGAGACAAATTCCATTTTGGTGAGATTTCTAAAACTTCTTTGATGGTCTAATTCACAAACGTCAATGTGACCAGAGATAGGTTAAAACTGAGTGTTTTGAAAAGGTTAATTACTTAATGAGTTTTTAGAAAGCACACAATGAGACAGTGAAGGGAAACATCAATATGCCCATATTTTTCTAATATGATGAAAGTAAAGGAAGCCAACTGGGAGCAGCGATAGAATTTCTGTCAGATCTGTATTAAAAATCAAACAGCATTCATGTTTGAGTTAATGTAATTAGACCTTACTGTTGATTTCAATATTCTGTTCATTTTCAGCTTGTGCAAGGTAGCAGTGAAAAACAGATCCAAAGAGTTCTGAAACTAGACACAGTTTCTGCCATATAGAAACTGGACAAAATTTTATCTGTGATATTATTGAATTTCAGGAACAAAACAGTCATTCCGTTTTCTACTTTTATACAGAGGAACAATTTCAGTGGTTGCCAATCATCTATTTTAAAGAATTAGTCATAAACTTTACCCCAGCCAGTTAATATGAGAAATATGATTGACTGAGTTATATAATTTTAGAAAATAGAATATTTCCTTCCAGTATACACTGATTAATAGTAATATTGAAATAACGTGTATATTAGGGTACGATTGGTCCAAAGTGAATGTGCAAAGCAATGAGACAGAGACTATCCTCATGATTTAAATATATATGAAACTGACAGGAAATACTGAGGAAAATGTTATGTGGGACCTCAATATCCAAATGCAACTGATAACATACTTTGTAGAAGTACGCATTGTAGAAGATAATATTTAGTTCATATTTTTACTGTCAGCTCAAGTCTTTACAACACTGCAGAGTAATATGACATTTACTGCCTTTAATGGTTAGTGGGCTGTGGTTGAGCTGCTTTTCTTTTCTGTAGAAAATCTGTTGGGAAATCTTGAAATGAGTACACAACAGTTGTTAGAGTAAGTAGAAATGAAAGAAGGAAAGCCAAGACTTATCTTGGATTTAATCCCAGTCAAGGGTATCAAGAACAAAAAGAACTTCTTTACTATACAGGGAATCATGCACTGGAACAGATTGCCCCAAGAGAGATTGTGGAATCTCCCCCACTGGCGGGATTCAAGGATTGTCTGGACACAATCCTGTTCCATGTGATCTACGACGACCCTGCTTGAGCAGAAAGATTGGACCAGGTAACCAACTGCTGTTCCTTCCAATATTACCCATTCTGTGACTCTGAAATGCTTTGAAAAGCTCACCATTTATTGAAGATTGTACCAGGAAAACCTCATTCAAATAATTCCTGCAGAAAGTAAAGGTCCCTGTACAATACAGATATGTTTCAATTTTAAGTAAATATGAAGATATTCAAGCTTACAGTCTTAAAATATATCCTCAGAGATCAATTGCAGCCTCTCAGGGCTGCAGCTGCCAGCTTGGATGAAAAACTAGTTGTATCTAGAACCAAACATGAAGTAGATGAAAAATATAAACCAGTGCTCAGGTCCTTTGATATCAATTTTAAGGAATTTCTTTCATAATGAGAAAAAGAAATTGGAGGAGAGCAAAGTTGTTAATTTGAAAGGTATTCTAAACCAACAAAAATAATACCATTTACTTATCTAGTCTGTTCTCCTCATCAGAAAAGTTACTGTGTGAAATATAATGTGACGCGGCCCCCGGAGCCCAGCTAGCTCCACGAGTTCTTCAAGAACTCCACACACTCCGGGTCGGTCGAGCCGAGTGTGGGAAACCGCCGCAGCCGAGCGTTGTGCTGGAGGCGGAATCTAGAGTCGCTGCTCTGCTGGGAAGCACGCTGTCAGAGAGGAGGTGAAGAGGAAAGGAGAGGCTCCAATGCTCTTTATTATCCAGGCAAGTTTACTCCAGGGAGCGAAAGAACAGAAAAGCCCCGAGCATGGCTGTGCACGGGTTTATATACACCGAAATTTTGAGGGAAGGGGTTGACAAACAAACCAATGGGGTATCCTCAGGGGTGGAACAAGGGAGGAGTAAAGGGCTTACATCAAGGGTTTATGACCAATGGGGATAAGGGGAGGAGACATAGGGTCACGTGACCCAATGGGGCTTTGACGTTTAGGGGAATTCCAAAGGGGAGGACATTTCAGGGATTGGCTCACATGGGGATTGGAGGGAAGGGTCTGGAAATAGGGACAGGGTCTGGGTGATGGATAGGGAAAAGGGAGTTGGAACAACTGCAGGAGAAACCATTTTGGGGACATATATAGGGGAATACTTTGGGTAAAACTGATTAATAAAATTGTGGGCTGCAACATCAATGTAGTGATTAGATATCATAAAAAGGAATAGATAGACCAAATAATTATTAGATGTTGTTATTTATAATAACTCTGGTAATTATGGCAAAGAACTATTGAATTACTTATTTATTTGATTTGAAAATAACAGAGCCTAAAAATTGCCTGGAATTTCAAGAGCATAATCTTTCTCCTAGAAAGATTGGTGACATTAATACTGCTTGAGTGGTCTGGTTTCAAGGCTCTCCTAAGAAGAGGAATAGGACAGTTGTAAGAGCCTTTGCAGAGATCACTGGAAGTTGCCTCAGAGAATTACGTTGGCTATCTGTTCTTTTTCTGTTGTGTAAGATCTGGTGTAGCTCAGTGCAAAGGCAGTGGGAGAGCTCCCTAGAGCTACCATTCCAGCAACCATCACAGCAAAGGTTTTAGTCTGGAAGTCACTCTCCAAACCAGTACATTCTGTAGATGTATTTGCAACTTGTAGTGGTATACAGAAGATCCACAAAGTGGGAAATGTTCAAAACCCAATATCAATGGTTCAGAAATCTTCTGTTTTATTTCTCCTCAATTACTTGTTTATGATTGTCCTTGTATTAATTTGATTTATTTCTGTCACCCAGATATGAGAGATGACACTGTGGTCCAATATTGCTGAAACCATTATTGACTCCTAATGAAAGAGTTACAAGAACAAAGAGCAGTGAGAGTAAAGAGTTATTCACTTTCCTTCCTGGCCATTTCCCCTTCCCCTTCCTTTTTCTTTTTCCTTTCCCTAAAACAAACAAAAGGAAAAGGAAAATAGAATTTATGATTCTATGATTCTTTCCCCTTTTCCTTTTTCTTTTCCTTTAAACTGTTTTAAGGAGAGTTTGTCTTCCTTCTCTAGACAGATGTAGTCCCTTTGCTATTATATCAGCTGTGCATGAATTATATTTTCCATGCATTTATTTGGGTCTAAGAGAGTCTTGGTACAACAACAATGAAAAAAAAATCCAGCCAAAACCAGAGGCAGAATTGGCTGTTGCCTACATATGTTTTTTCTTTCTATGTACAATACTTATATAATATGTAGACATAAAGAGATGTATATGCTGCATACCTTGTATCTACATATCTACAGACTACATACGTATGCAGAATATGCTAATGGATCATCTGGTACATAATGTGTACATGCAGTATGTCCATATTTTATGTGTATGATACACAGTCTACACATACACTATAGTATAGGAATACTAAAAATGTTTTTCTCCTTAATATGTTAAATTGTGTAACATGTAAAACATTAAACTGATTTTGTATTGCTTCAGTGAATTTTTTCTAATTCAGTGAGATTTATTGAAGTTGCATGAATTTTAAATCAACATGAAAGCAGAAAGAACTCTTTATAGTGAAAGATTGTAATAAAACAAGATTCTGTGTCAATTCATCTCCCATTTCTTTCTTTCAGTTCCACACCTGCTATTCCTCACTGTGTGTTTTTTTTAATCACTCTTAATTTAATGTAATTTATTTTTTACCATTTTACAGTTCTGTTTGATCTATTTTTCATTGCACCAACAGCTTCCTTCAAATTAGCAATTTTATTAAAATTCTTTTTCATCTCAGCTGAAGCATAGAAGACTAGCATCCTTTCTAACAGAATCTCTTTTGGATCTGACCTTTCTATCCCCAGCCTGTTTTCACTTTTGTGGTGGGTTGGCCTCAATTAACAATTAAGCACCCACCAGCTGCTGGCTCACTCCTTGCCCCTAGAGGAAATTAGAGGGAAACTGTAAGAGCAAAAGTAAGAAAAACCTTTGGATTGAGATAAAGACAGTTTAAAAGAAAGAGGAAAGACAGAAGAAATCATGAAAAGACAACTAAGTGATGAAGAGGCAAGCACATAACACCTCTTACCAGCAGAAGAATGACTGGTCCCATACAGACTCACTGGGTATTTTGGAAACTCTACACCCTGCTCTTATTGAGTATGATCAGTATGGGATTGAGTATGACATTGTATGGAATATTCCTTTGGTAGCTGAGGTCAGTGTCTTGCACTGTCTGTTCCCAGACTTTTGCTCACCTCTAGCTGCCTTGCTGGGAGGAGGCAGAGTGAGAAATAGATGCTGTGCAAGCACTGCTCAGCAATTGATAGAACGTTGTTGTACTACTAAGGCTGTTTTAGCCACAAATGTAAAACCTGGTACGAGGTGAACTACTGTTAAGAAAAGAAGTCCCATCCTAGCCAGACCCAGTACAACTTTTACCCCTAAACTTGGGGAACACATGATGTCTTACACTTCCTATAAATTTTTTTGTCACATGTCTTCTTGGCATTTTCGAGTAAGAATACTGATTTACTCTATTTTGATCCTCCTAGAAGAAGGGTGTCTCTTGGTATTTTTTATCTGTTTTATTTGACTTCTTTTGATGGAACTCATTATAGATCCAAATTTCACCCCCTGGTTGTATTTCATTGTTGTACCCTCCCCTCCTTCTCCTTTGATTTTTGATTCCTCCTCCAGAGAAAACTGTTGTAGTGTCTGTTGACTATAGCAACAGTTCTGCCTCTCACACAGAAGCAGTGTCTGTCTGTATTGTATATCCCACTTCTCATATGCTGTAACAGTGTTGTGTAGTTTGTACTAGATGTCAGAAGGTAAACCGATTAGCACTGAGAAGTTTATATGTTGCACAAGAATAATAACAGGGAGACACCAAAACTCCTTATTCTCAGATGAGTGTCCCTACCCAATGTTACCTCATGTTACCTCATGCACCTGTGTATCTTTCATCTTTTTCTGCAACTTCACATTTCTGAAGCTGTATCACTGACCTGAAAAGAAAATTCTGGAAAAGATTCCCTGTCTTTTATCTGGACAAACCTAAACCCTGAAAAATTAGGAAATTCTCAGGGAAATTTGGAGCTGCTTTTTTTAACTTGTGAGGAAGAAACTGAAATTAACTTTGTTCCTCTTGAGTGAATTTTTCCTTTCTTAGAATTATTGTTGTGTTACTAAAAATGTACAATACATAAATTTACAGAGATCCTCCTCTCACATGAATATTGACAACCTGAGAGAGGGTTGTAGGAGTGCTAGTCCTCTGTATAAAAGTGAATTTAATCTAAGGTCATCTGACTCAGATCTGTTCTTAAATTCAAAACAGGTATTATAAGGTGTACTTACACTATTTTCAAGACTCTTCAGTACTTAGCAGTAGAGCTATGAGAAATGCACTCTCCGCACACTATCATGCTCTAATCTTAAATGGAGACAGCTTCAACAAATTAATGCATTATTCCATTCAGCTGAAGAGAGGCACCGTAGTATGAAAGACTTTAAATTTCATAATGCAAATTAGACAAAGGCAAGCCAGATTTAAACATGCCTCTGAAACAGACAACAAGCTATTCAATCCAGAATCTGCAGTGTATTTCAGTGTATTATTGTTGTTTTGATTATGAGAAACCAAAATACTATATAGTCATGGGTGACAGCTTGCAACATCTCCTGTCCTCTTTTCAGACATTGAAGGGTTTAATTTTGTTTAATTTTGTTTTGTTTGGCAGTCCTTACCACAAAAGCAACATTCCTCCTTTCAATAGCAAGTGTTCTTTCACCTCATCCCCTCTAAAATCTTAATATAGTCTCTCTCTCAGCCTGGGTTCCACACACTGATGATCTATAAAAGTCATTCTGCTTCTGTCATCCACACTTTTCAGTAGAAATTATTTCCTTGGGTGATAAAAGGGTAAGGCAAAGTTTGCTTATTATATTTGCATCTGAATCCTAGCATGATTGATTTAGAAACACACAGGCCTGTAATATAGTATTAATGTTGCTAATAATAGGCCGTAAGATTTTTAGAGAATTTACAACCTCTCAGGACTAGGGGAGTGAAAGGGTGACCCTAACATAAGGAAAAGTGGTAGGAATGAAGTGTGTGTATGACAATTTTAACTGTATTGTTATGCTTCCTTTACTGTAAAGATGAGATCCAGAGTTATAGTGATTCTTGAATAAGAGTAGCATGAGGAAATAAAAACAGTGTTAGAACTGATGTTTTCTGAAAACAATGTGAATAATAATATAGAGGAAAACATTTCTCAAGTTAAAATTTTGGATAAGAAAAATTTTTTTCAGTTTTATAGATTAGACATTTAAAGATCTTCTGTGAAAATCAGTGCATATGACTTCTTAGTGTGACCCAACATGATGTAAATTATCTGTATTATATTTTTATGATTATGTAATTATGTTGAGTGTGGTAATTGAACAGTTTTACCTCTTTCCCAAATAATTGCAAAAATAAACACTGTTAGATTAGTTAACTTTTTTTATAATTTTTTAACTTTTATTGATTTTACTTTGCTAGAAAGCATATTTCAATGCCCTCACTTTTTCTTTAAAAATATTTGTTTATCATAAGAAATCTCTTCTTTTTTTGCTATTTTACCCAGATTCCTGCACTTTTCCATAGAATTAAGAGCAGTTTATCAACCAAACAAAATTTGTGAAATGATTGAGTTCTGAACAATCAAAGTTAAATCAACTTCAAAGGAAAGTAATTAGCTAAAATATTGAAATGAAAGCAAACAAAATGAATAAAATTGCTTCAAACCTTAACCTCAGGAATTAATCCAGAAAAAAATACAAAATGCACTTCAGATTTCAATGTCAAGGACATAAATTATGAAACTTGATTAAAAACCGATATGGACCTTCTGGTTATAAAACATTATCCCATACATAGAAAGTTTACAAAACCATGGAAGCAAATTTAAAAAAAAAAAAAGTCTGCAGTATTTTGCTTTTCACTTTTTGTTTGTTGTTCGTTCCTTTGTACATTTCATTTATTTAGTATGAAATCTTGAGAAAAAAAGGATTGATAGAAGAAAAAACACAAAATTCTTCTCTTTGGTGAACACTTCAACATAAAATCAATTTTACAAATGAGGCAACCATAACTGAAGTAATGCCCTAAGTGGAAATAAAAAGCTAAAATCCTTTTTTCAAAAGAAAAGACAATTTGTGTCAAGAATAGCAGTTTCAAATGACTTTCAGCCTTTGTGTGTTCACAGTTGAAATGCATAGAGGTTCAGTTACTTCTTTAACCTTCATCATATATTCTTCAATATATGTTTCACTGGAGCAAAGAGTGGAGTCTGTAGCCAAAATGTGTGTTGGGGCATGTGGGGGAAACACCATGAGCTGCAGTGTGTCTGTTCAGATGGGTTCCAGGCTGCCTCAGGACAAAGGAAAACCACAGTGGAAAATATTAATTGTGCATCAAAATTTCACTATACTGCTTCAAACTTGATCCAATCCAAGAAGCAATAAGGGCCCTTACTAAAACCTATGCAACAAATACGCTAGCAGCTATTAGAGGCCGAAGAGGCATGCTTTAGGAAGGCACTCCATGAAGTCCCTAAAGGTACTGGGGTCTCTGGGAGGCTTGTGCCAATACAGGGACACCCCTGAGGCACCAAAGTTCATGCATGGCCCACACCAGGTAAGTGGCCCAGGCCAGGCAAGAGCACAAAGGACTGGAACAGCAGAAATCATTAAAGGCAGGGGTACCACCTCTGCCTTCTAAGCCACTCAACACCTAGATGAACTGGACAGACTGAGTAAAAGAAATGGTGAAAATATGTAAAATTGAAAAATGAGAGAGAAGACAATATTTAAGTAGATGCAGGGGTGTGTGGGCATGTGAAACTGTGTTGAAATGTGCTCTTTTTTTTGTGTATGTGTTTTTTGTCCCCCTCAATACCTTAAAAAAGAGATCAATTCACTCTTCTATGGGTTTTTCTTGCCTGTGACTGCAATATATAGGAAATATACCATAATGTTTGTATAAAAATTGCATACTGTTACACTAATGTACACTTCCGTTTACAAACTATCTATCTTCACTTTATTAGCTTACAGTAAATACAGAAATACCTTAAAATTGTATTTGGAGTTACAAGTACAGAAATATACAGAATAAATATACTCTTGTATTTCCTTTTTTGAGGTGAATATTTAAATACTTGACTTCTCGTAGGCTAGAAGCTAACAAACGGACAAGAAAACTTCAATGTTGAACTCATGCTTACACACTTGGTTAGTTAATTAATGGTCTTAGATAGGGAACAGTAGTGGATTACTCCTTTTAAGAAACCTGTTTCAGGATAAGAACAACACTATTTTAAGTTTTGCTATGATGTAAGTCATTAAAAACCTTTTGAAATTTAGTGTGCTGCTTTATAAACAGAGCCATTCATTGCCAGTCCATTCATTAACCAAAAGGAATGAATAGATCTTTCACAAGATATTATAGGACTGAACTCTGTAATAAATTTTTATATTACTTATTCATGTGCTATGAGATATTTATAGATAATGTAATTTTACATGTATTTTATAGAATTGTTACTGCATTTTAAACCCACTGGTAACTAAGCACCATGCATCTGTTTGCTCATTTTCCTCTGGTGAGATGAGGGAGAGAACTAGAAGAATAAAAGTAAGAAAACTCATTGCTTAAGGTGAAGGCAGTTTAAAGGCAAAGCAAAAGCTGCAGGTGAAAGCAAAGTAAAACAAGGAATTAATTCACCATTTCCCATGGTCAGGCAGGTGAAAGAAGAGCCAGTCTCCGTCCCATGTAGGAGTGACTTGGGAAGACAAAACACCATGACTCTGACTGTGCCCCTCTTCTTCCTTCTTGAGCTAGCTTTTATTACTGAACATGATGCTGTATGGTATAGAATATCCCTTTAGTCAGCTGGGGTCACCAGTCCTGGCTGTGTCCCCTCCCAACTTTTTGTGTGCTCCCAACCTACTCACTGGTGGCGTGACGAGAGAAGCAGAAAAGGCCTCGACTCTGTGTACTAAATCAGTTTTATTATACAACTTTTATAGTAAGTTTTACTTGGCATAGATAGAGTGTGATTTCAGAATGAGGAATATTGGACATATTTTAATTATATTAACATGGTCAATTTCTTGTGTTTTTCAGTGTGTAACAAACTGGACTATTTTCTTCTAAGCTACACTTGTTATCATTTTGTCCTGTCTTGGTATGACAACAACAACAACAAGGTAACCTGAAGTATAGGCACAGCAGGAGCAGGCTGTCTTTACTGTGGTACCTGCAGGGTGAAATATTCTTTTAGCTGCTAGACCTTATTTTTAACTGACAGTAGAGCATAGAGGAAAAATCCTTCAAGAGTGTACTGATGTCAAGAAAAAAGTCCACTGCTATGTAACGTATTCTGGTTTTTTGGTTACTTTTTCGATTTGTAGTTCTTTTGTCAATGAGACTGCTAATTAGTGTTTTAACCCTTGTTTAAGGCAGGGAGTAGCCTCTTTCAGCTATGATCTTTCCCACATTCTGTTAAAATATTAAAAGGACAAGTTTGTTAAGCACATCCATGAAAATCCAAAGCTGGTCTCAGTGAACATTAAACACCATTAGAAAGAATAGGTCTGACCATACATGCCTTTAGCTTAAGCAGTGCGCTCTTGATTTCTGTATTTATCCTGCTTCTGTTATGATTCAAGCTTGCAGCTGGCAGTGAAGAGCAAAGAATAGAGTAATTTCATGCTTCCTAATATATACTTTTGATGATTAGATGGTGTTTAACTGAAAGTACATTAAGAAATTTCAGCATGATCCAGGAGATGTAAAAATAGATGAATTGACAGATGAACCCAGAGATGAACTAGGGCTCATTTTCTTCCTTTTCAAATCCTCTCTCTTTTTCAGGATTTATACCAGTTGCCAAATTTCCTTGATTTGTAGAGCAAGCATTATTTAGTGATTCTTAAAAAAATCTTCACTAAAAATATATTTTTTTATATTTTACAGGATTATTAGTGTACTGCATAACACAGTTTTATAAAAGATTTTTAAAAGTAGCATTCAATGGAAGGCAGCAAATAACCATCTAAATGCCTTAAAAATCTGTCCCACTGTCCTTGTAAGATGATGCTGCCATATGAGAAAAGAAAGGTATGTGTATAAATACGTATGTATAGCAAGTTTCTCCTTGAAGCAGTGATGGCAGCTAGTTAGATTGTGCTTTGGCAGTACCATACAGCCTAAAGTTATTTTACCCACTTTTCAATCTGTCAGTAATCTAATCATTCACTTGTACAAAATTTCTTTCCTTTTATTTGGAAAGACTAAGTATTGAAACTTCATATTCTGTCTAATATTAAGGGTAGCTTTCCTCCCTCTCAGAAAAGGAGCTGTCCATTTACTTAACTCAGTGCTTTGCATCTGCATCCTAACTTTTATCCTTGTAATATGAGGCTCTGTGTTTTTTCATGTCTGAACACGTAACTCTTAGGCATATATAAATGCTCAGAAACACATATACATAATGGTAGAAAAATGTATTTAATGATATTTTTGGATATCTTGAGCAGCAAAAAGACATAAATCTAAGTTGAAACTTTTTCCTATTATTTTCTGGAAAAAAATCACAAATATAAAATTCAGTATTTCCTTCTGAACATATTAGATCATTATTAATCAGATCACTGATACAGATAAGGTTTTTTGGATAGGAAAAATACAAATTTTTGTAGCAAGTAAGACTTGTAGCAAGTAAGTCTGCTACTGTCAAATATAAAAGCGTTTTTTTTTTGTGTCTAACACTGAAGACAACTCTTAATAAGATTCCCTGATATATTTCAGTATTTTATAGTCTATATTAAATTTAAGTAAAACAGGAAGTACTCAATTCTCTTCTATTTACTTGATAGTTTTCTCTAAATTTCAGACAAATTAGACCACTATTCTTTATGGAGAAAAAATTAGGTCAGAAAAATCTTAGCAGTGCTTTCCTTTAGCCTGTTTTTCTACTCAGCTTCCCTATTGAGGAATATATTTTCACAGAAAACACCTTACCTCTGTGAAAGTTGTTTCCGGAAAATACTACCAATGTAAGAGATTAAGTATGGTTTCCTACCTAATTGGTAATGCGTTTCACTGAAGTCCTGCAAATATTGATAATGAGATTTGTACTATTCAGGTTTTTTTATTTGCTTAGCTGACTGATAGAAACTACACTTAGGAATACAGAGCATGATGCCTGGACTGGTGAGGTTAAAATTACTACTTGAAATTATGATGTCAGAAGTTTATAAAAGTTTTGGACAACTACCCCAAGATCAATACGATCACACTCAATAAAGTATTTGAAAGAAGAAATCAAATACATAGCTACAAATTGAGGACCAAATGGCTGGGCACAGCATTGCAGAGAAGAATGTGGAGGTTATAATGGACTAGAAAGTGTTTTTGAAAAGATAAATCTAATTCTGAGGCAGACTAACAAGATTGTTGTATGTCAGTCAAAAATAGTAATAGCAAATAGAAATAGCGAAAGGAAAGTGGATTTGTGGTATCTGATGTTGGTGAGAATGCAAATGTAGTAAAGTGTGTTTTATAAGAATTTGAAAAAATTCGTACCTTTTTAAGCAGTCTGTCTCCTTTCCTCCCCAGTTTCCCTAATCAAGAAAATATTCAGGAAGGAAGATACCTTTATTATGTTGGCTTTCATGCACCAAGTCTTAAGGAAGATATTAGAGGTCTGGAGGAAAAGAAAAAAAAATTAATTGAGTAGAAGTAGAACTGAGAAGAAGCAGAAAACCTGTGTTTTAAGAGATGATCTAGGAAGACTCAAACAATACACAAAATATTGCAGCAAAACTTGTGAAGTGATTGTTTTCTTCATGAATTTGGGTAATAGAAACATTACGGGCCAAGTAAGTATTTTCTAAACACAAATTTTTGAGGTTTTCCCCTCTAGAGGTTTCTAAGAGTGGATTAAACAAACAAAATGTAAGTTTATCCTCTCTCAAAAAATGATGGACTATCCTCCCTCAACAAATTAGATTTCCTCAAAGTATCTTCAAGACTCATATATTTATGGCTACATGATTATGATGGGTCATATGATATGTCAGTTTACCTGTGGTCTGCATATTAGATTATGAAAATGCATCATGTAAGGATACATTACTTGTAGAACTGAATTTCTGAAAAACACCTACAGGTTTTAGGATTGAAAATTCTGGTGAAAATTAATATTCACTAAAGTTGTCCAAGAGTTTTTCCTCTGAATGTATATCTCTTAGAGATAAATAGACAGGACAGGTGAGGAGGAGGGGTAGTGCTTCATGTGGAGGAGGGATTACACTGTGCAGTGCTTGAAATTAGGTACAACATGGTCAAGAGCCTCTGGGTTTAGTTTAGGGGAAAAGCTAATAAAGTAGAGGCTGTTGTGGGACTCTACTGTAGAGCATCCATCCAGTATGATGACACCAATGTATTACTACAGAAGGCATTAAGAGAAATCTCAACATCAATTGCTCTTGGCCATATGGATGACTTCAACTTCCTAGATCTTAACTTGGGACTATCATACATCATACATAAACAGGTCCAGGGAATTCCTGAAGCATGTTGAAGACAATGTTTTAATACAGATACTAAGACAGCAAAGCAGAAAAGAGGCAAAACCTGTTTGGCAGGCAATCACTAGTGATCTTCCTTAAGGCTCAGTTTTAGGGTCAGTTCTCTTCAATGTTTTTATCAATAACCTGGGGAAAGGTGTTGTATGTACACAAAGTAAGTTTGTTGACAATAATAAGATAGGAGAAACTGTTGATTCTTTGAAGGATAGAGAGGCCTTACAGAGAGATCATGATAGACCAGAGCATTGGACAATTATTAGTCATATGAAATTTACATAACAAGTACTGGATTCTGCACCTGAGAGTATAATCCTGGATGACTGTATAGACTGGGGAACAAGACCCTGGAGTGCAGATCTGCAGAAGGGGATCTGGAGAGTTTGGTTGATGACCAGCTCAATGTGACTCAACAATATGCCCTCAAGGCCAAAAGAGCCAACTGCATTCTGGGGGTCGTTAGGCACAATATAACTTACCGGTGGAAAGGTTTATCCAGCAGTGCTCATCACTGGTGCCTCCTTACCTCAAGTACTATGTGCAATTTTGCCTTTTTAAATGCAAGAAGGATGGAAAAAAGACCAGAATGTGTCCAGGGGATGACAGCAAAGATGGTGAAAGGTCTAGAGGGCATGACTGATACAGAGTGGCTGAACATAGTGGGTTTGTTCAGCTTTGAGGAGGCTGAGGGGTGATCTCATTGCGCTTCACAACTTCCTCATGGGAGGAAGCAGAGGAGGTGATGACCTTGTCTCTCTAGTGTCTGGTAATAGGACACAAGGGAATGCCTTACAGCTACATCACTAGCAGTTCAGATTAAATATTAGGGAAGAGTTCATTGATCAAGCAGTGGAACAAGCTCCCCAGGAAAGCAGTCATGGCTCCAAGCCTGTCACTCCTCAAGAAGCATCTGGGGAATGCTCTTAGCTATATGATTTAGCTTTTAGCTTGCCCTGTCTGGAGTCAGGAGTTGAACTCGGTGAACCTTGTGGGTGCCTTTCAATGCAGGATATTCTATAATTCTAAATAAGGTATCTCGGAATACTTTTAAAGAAAAAATGGATGAGCTCTTCAAAGACATGACTCACCTCATTCTAAATTAGATTTATACATATGGCCATCCAAATTGTTTCTTAAAATTACATGCACCTCCCCATTTACTATGATAGCATTTTAGAATTCCAGACATCTCCTTTAGGCATGCCTGAAGTTATGCTTGTTGAACTGTATCCTTAGTCACCTTAGTACTTCAGCATTGCTAAAAAAGCTTCCAAAAGGAAAACAACGTAAAGAAGTGCAATACATCTAAAGTTCCAATCTCCTTTATTAAATTCAGGAGTTTGTGCTTTTCCTTTGGGAACAGGATTTTAAAATAATCTGTGCTATGACAATATTATTTTTCTTAATCATCCATTCATTGCACTTAAAAGTTGTTAGAACGTCTTTTCATAAACTATAATCGCTTACATGGAAAAGCTCATTTACTTAGTAGTTCACAATAAATGAGACAAAGGTAATGTTCTGAATTTAGGCTATAAGTAGTGCAATGAATTTCATAAACATTTTCAGGAAATCGTATTAGAAACAGAGTAGGGCTTGAAATAGGCTAAAACAAACAAAAACTCCTTCTATCCTCTATTTTTTCTTTTTTTAACCCTTTTTTTTCTCTTCAATCTATTATATTTCCTAATGGGAAATGCATTACATTGTCACATTCTGCAGCTGCCGGCATGATGTGACAATCTTTCTTGTTGATATGAATACAAATACATACACACAGATGCCTGGAGCATAGCCTGCTAGTTTTTTCCCTATTTAAAGAAATCTCCCTAATTGTCTATCTCCAACCATGTATGTTTTTCTCATTTTGAATGTACATCAGAAATTGGTGAGAAAAATCACATTTCACAAAAACAAACAGATCTAATGCGATGTGAAGACTCTGAATGAAATCTAATGAAGCAGAAAAAAAACAATATTGTTTCATTCATTTCCTAGCTCTGAAAAAATTTTCTTGGTACTTTGAAAGGGAACAGTTTCCACCAATTACATTAAAAAAATCAGCATAATATTAATTATTAATATGAGCAAGATAAGCAAAATATAGCCCAGTGTGGGCCCTCTGCTGAATGGAGCAGACGATCTAGTGACAAAAACACATGTAAAAGGCTAAAATATAGAATGCTTTTGTTGCCTTAATCTTTATGGTAAGACTGGCCTTCGGAAGTCTCAGGCCCCCAAAACATGAGGGAAAGTCTAAAGCAGATTCACATTCAATAGAGGATGACTAATGCAGGCTAGGTCCAGGGGGTCAGTCAGACCTCCTGCTACCGCAGGTGTTCCCGGGTAGTGGAGTCCCGGGAGGGACTGCTTGCCCTGGAGATCTCCAGCAGGCTCCCAGCCGCAGGCTATCCTAGCAAGCTCAACCTGAGTGAATCAGGTGGTTCAACTCTTAAGGTGATTCCCAGCTCCTTTAGGATTCCAGCTCTTAGCTTGCTAGGAATTGCCTTGGCCGACTCAGGGAAGAAGAGACGAGAGGTGGAGGTTCCACAGAATGGTTTAATGCCGGTTCCGCGAAGGGGTGTCCAGTGACGGCTTCTTCTGCTGAACTGGGCCAGAGCAGGGGTTTTCATAGGGTTAGTGAAGATTGAGAAACTATCCAATGGTTTTAGGGTCGAGGTGAAATGACCTCTAGTCTTAGGACATCTGGAATGTAGCCAATAGTACTACAAAGAGATAAGAGAGGGTCTTGAGGCAGGAAGCCGGGCCTAGTCCATGACTCTGCGTTTCCTATCTCCAAGGAGACCTAGCAGAGGGCTCTGCGACTGCTACAGATGACCAAGCTGAGGAGCATTTAACAAAACTGGATACACACAAGTCCCTGGGACTTGATGGACAAGTGCTAAGCAAGTTGCTCAACGTCGTTGTAAGACCACTCTTAATTGTCTTTGAAAGGTCATGGCAAATGTGAGAGGTGCCTAAAGGATAGAAGAAGGTACATTTCTCTCATTTCTTCCAGAAACCTTCTGCATAGAAAAGGTCTGTGTCCAGGTCAAGGGAACAGGTGTTCTCTCCTTTCTTTATATTCTTACAGTATTTTTTCAGGTCCATTAACGTACTAGACACATTATGAAAGCATTTTTTGCAAGTTTGCTCCTTGATTCCCATAGGAAAGATGATATGCACATATTGAAAGGGACTGCAGTGCCCATAAACTGGATCCTAACTCTTGGTGACTGAATGATAAAGAATAAACACACCTTCTCATTAGTCTGCCTCTAGGCTAGAGGGCCTTCATGCTAATGGAATTTTTCTAGTAACCTTCACTGGACTGAGAGAATACCAGAAGGGATATTAAAAAGTCTCTTCATATTTATTATCTACAGAATCATTGGTTTCTGAAACAGAGTGAGACAAGAAGCAATCTTGAATGTAAAAAACACGGTTAAGGATAGAAATAATATTATGCCATTTTTTTTACTCATAATTGTCTTATTAAACATATTTGTGAAAGATAGAAAGATGATGAAAAGGAAAACTAAAAGTCAAAGCATTTAAAGCTAAGTTTCCTCAATTTCATTTAAAAAGGAAAATAAATTAGGAAAATACTAAAATAGAATCAGTTGAACAGACAAAATTAATTTCAAAAGCATTTGGTGGCAGATTATGTCAGAAATACTATTGATGGAACAATGTATTTGTTAAAACAACTTCAATATCAGAGGAATTAGGGATAGCAAAGGGATTTTATTTTATAAAAGTTTATGAAGGTAATCTGGGCCACTACAGACCAATAAGTGTGAACTTTGAGCTGTGTGAATATGTCGAAAATATAATACTTAGTAAAGTAAGTTGAGATGTAGAAAAAGCTATTTTATTGGAGAAGATTGATAAAGATTTTTAAGGAATAAATTCCTTCTACTAAGACTATTAAAGATTTTTAGAGAAGTCAAGGAGCAGATGGACCAGAATGAACTAATCTAATTAAATGGTAGTAAATTTTTTGTCCTCAAAACAATCATTCATCAAAAGTGTTTAAAAGAATGTAATCACTGTCCTCTAATAGCTAGTTTTCATAGAGTAACAGTGTCTTAAAACATCACAGAATAGAAATACCTGGTCAATTTTCCTAGCAAAGAAAACTCCAATATTGTCTGTTGTGGGAGTTGTACTTTTCACTATGAAATTTGGTCAGAGAAGCAAAATAGAAGAATTAAATCTGAGCAGACTGTGAAGTTCTACAGATTATTTTCATTAAAACCTAAGTGGACTGGTCTCACCAGCACTGAAGCTGTTATGAAGTATAGTTAGCTCTAATCTAAGCTAGTTGTCAAAACCCCTTTTGTACTTTCTGGAGAGAAAATCTCTAGATTTGACTCATTTCACCTTAATGCAGATACTTATTATAAGTTGGTGTTTATATACCTGATATTCATTTCCCTCAACACAGAATTATACTTCCTGACTGTGAGATGTTTAGAGGTATTTGTGCCTGGTTTCCAGCTACAGCAAATCTATCAGAGGCCTTTTGTCATATCTTTCAGCACAATGTGGATGCTTCAGATAACCTAGTGTCTCAGATGTCACCAGATACTTAGGCTGAAGAAGCAGAAACATCGTGAATCTCTCCATTGACTGGAAAGATAGATACTGACACCAGACACAGATGTTCACCTATGCTTGCAGCTACATTAGCTGAGCTCAAACATGATCCACTGGGCAATAAAATCATAGACTCAGAACACTTGGGGTTGGAGTGGACCTCTGAATGTCACCTAGTCCAACCCTCTGCTCAAATTAGGGCCACCTGGGAAGTCTGATTCAAATATATATTCCACTATTGAGAAATACTTAAGTATGTGAGAAAAAACTGAACAGAAAACCTTATCTAAGATTCTATCATATGTTTAGGATATAAAGCTTTAAATTCAGCTTCAAGAGACATAACAAGACCAGACAATAATCTGTAATTGTAAGCATTGTCATCAAAATACACTCAGTACAGAGAATTATTAGAAATAGAATGAAGAACAAAACATAAACCCTATAATGTCTCTGAATAACTAAATTAGAAAGACAGTAGAAATCCTTCTTGCTTAAAGAGAAAAATAAGGCTATTATATATCTAGTGTTGCAAAGAGATGTCATAAATAATATGATAGAATATTCTTTAAGCTTTAAAATATAAATTATACTGACAGTATTTAAGTTTTTCCAGATTATATCTGATTGTTGAGTATCAGAACATATGTATGTATTTAATATTTAAATACACTAATTGGTATAAAAACTGAGCAGAGGAAGCTATATTAAAAGGCAGTGTTCAGTTCTGCATAAATTAGTCATAGGAAATTCCAAGAAATCTGTATGTTACTTATCACTGTGAGTGGTCTCAGTGTGATAATACAGTAAATTTAACAAGTACCTTTATTTGCTATTGGTTGTTATTGATATAATTCATACACAAGTTAAACTAAGGAAACACAAACTCCATTTTTTTTGAAAGCTACATAATAATGGAAAAATAAATCCAGCAACTGTTGTTCTAAATCAATGTGAATATTGTTAGAGGCAATGCAGAACTGGAGTACAAGAAGTGGCGTGATGATAGTGTATGATGTTGAAAGATACATCCAGTACACTTTCAAAACTCATCTATATCCACTACTCTATTATGGATCAGCTTTTCAGAATTAAAAAAACATCATAGCAATATTCATGTTTATTGATGTACTTGGCAGTATTGTAATCAATTTCCAGATATTTTTATTAGTGTTATTTAGTAAGAGATGCTTGTTAAACATGACTATTAACTAACTAAATCTGTATCAACTTGTAGGTAGAGCAAAATGAGGTCCTCAAAATATGTCATTAAATGGAGGTAAAAAAGGCAGTTGGCACAGCTGCAGCAGTCATCATAGTGCAGTAATGGCACAAAGGGACCCTGATTCTATACTCAAAACTGTGCAGTGATGGATCCCCAACACCAGTTGGAGTAGGTATTCCTACCACTGCAGAGACCCTCACCTAGACACAACTACTTTGATATTATGTTGCCGTCTTAATTTCTGGCAGTGCCTGCTGTTCAGGAATTGCCCTAAAAGTGTCTGAGGGCTCCCTTCAGGCCCTAACCAGTGCCCTCCCTGTGTGAATCCTGCTCTGGCTGCGGTGCTGAGTCACTAGCTGAAAGGGCAGCAGGAGGAGGTGAATGAGCTGTGCACCATCAGGAAGGAAGGAGATTCACAGGGTCATCAAAGATCAGACAGAGACAATAGCACCAGACCTTGCTCCAAGTAAAGAGCCTGTGGAGGCTACCTTAAGAGGGAACAGTGAATAAAGGTGCCCAAAATGGAGTGGACTAGAAATTTGAAACTTCTGGCAAGAAGTAACAAACACAAGTTGCTATGTCTCAATATAAGAAAAGTTTTCTCATTGTAAGGGGCAGGAAACACAAGGACGTTACTGAGAGAGTTTGTGGAATCTCCATCCTTGGAGGTGTTTAAATCTTAACTGAACAAAACAGCAAAGTCAAACAGAACTTGCTTTGAACTGAAGGTTTTGCTAGGCCTCTAGAGTCCCTTTCCAGCCTACATGGTTCTGTGATTCTATGATTGCTTGAAGAAATTCTTGTTGCATAACCTCAGTTCTAAATGTATTCATATTTTACTCTTTACAATTTGCTTTAGTTCAGTCTCACCACCGTAGTGAACTGAAACTCATCTTTCTTTTGTCCCTTTCTTTCATCTTTTTTTTTTCTTTTCTTTTGAAATGAGACAAAATCTTTTTATCACTTTCATTTACTTCTCAAGACTACCTTCAAAGTACTTTCCAAGAAACTGTCTGATAAAATTACAGGGCAGAAGCTTTCCATTGTTAATATAGCTTATGTTATTATAGCAGGGAACAGAATCTAAATATTTCATTTATGTGAAACAGAATAAAAGATAGTCAAAAAGGCAACAGATAGAATTAATTCTTTCTAAATATTTTCTGAAGAAAATATTTTTTTTCATTAAAAAAGGGGTTTTTTTCTTAAAATCTTTAATCTTTGCCTTGTTGTCTAGTATTCTGGTATTTATTAGGAAGTACTTCCTACATCTTTGCACAAGTTTAATTTCAAGTTGTGTTTCTTCTTTAAAAGTGCGTATTGTAAAAGGAATTTTTTTTGACTCCTATGTACCTCTGAATTTTAACTGTGGCTATTTTCTTAAAGTTTTCTCAATATAGCTGATACTTTCTATATCAAGAATTTTGCCCTTGGTATCTACTTAATGAATATCATATCAAAGAATTTATAAAGTGTTAATTCAAATGCTTTGCTGTTATATTCAAGAGATGTGACATGATCTGCTGTATAGAAAGTTATAAAAGAAGATGACTCAGTATCACTATTATTTACTAATAAGTGGGAAGGCTTTTTCAGCTAGTATTTTTGCTTATCATTTGAAGTAATCAGAGTTTAAAACTTCATTTCAGTGTAAAGTTGGAATATATGGTCATTTATTCACTGCCATGTTACACCAGATTTATTGATGCTCACCACTGCAAAGATTTTGATTTCAAGGTGTGAAAAAAGAGAAAAAGCTTTTAAAATCATTTAGAATTCTAATAAAAATCACTCTTCAGGCTCTCACAGAATGCTCATAAGTATTAAATCAGTTGAAAGAAGGTGAGATAATTTTTAAAGACCCCATCCTGTTCATAATCAGTGGAGCTTTTCAGTTAAGTTTTAAGCTGTAAAACATTCAATGGAACAAGTGGAAGACGGGTTTCTTGGTGTGTAAGTACTGCAACTCCATTCAGAATTATTCTGACATTTCCGTGTGCTCAGTTATGGTTTACTTAAAGCAGTGATGAAAAGCTTTTAACAAATTACAGAAAAAAATGAAAATATTGTCTCCAACATTTCATCTCAAAATAGGTATTTACATGAATAATGAAACATCCATAAAATTAAAATGCACATCTTTTGCAATATTCATAGAATTGTAGAATGGTTTGCATTGGGAGAGACCTTAATGATCCATCTAGATCCAATCCCATGCCATCAGCAGGGGCAGCTTCCAATAGACCATGTTGATCAAAGCCCTAAATGACACTTCCAGGTATGGTCATCCACAGCTTCCCTTGGCAACCTGTCCCAGTGCCTCACCATTCTCACAATAAAGAATTTCTTCCTCATACCTAATCTAAACCCTCTTTCAGTTTAAAGCATTACTCTTTCTCCTGTCTCTTCAAATCCTTGAAATAAGTCCTTCTCCAGCTTTCTTGCAGGCCCCATTAGATGCTGAAAGATGACAGTAAAGTCTTTCTGGAACCCTCTCTTCTCCAGGCTGAAAACCCCTAACTTTCTCAGCCTTTTCTTGTAGGTGAGCTTCTCCAGAGCACTGACCATCTTGGTGGCCCTCCTCTGGACTATCTCCAACAGTTCTATTCCCTTCATATGTTGAGGACCCCAGAGCTGGATGCAGTCCTGCAGGTGGGGTCTCACAAGAGCAGAGCAGAGAGGAAGAACCTCCTCCCTCAATCTGCTGGTCACATTGCTTTTCATGAAGTTTAAATCTGATTTAAAATGTTAAATTGTTTAAGTCTATTCTGGCACCTGCTTGAAAAATCAGAACCTGGGCATTCATTCTTCTGGTAACATACTGGTCAAAAATGACACTACTCTGTTATTTTCTTTTGCAACATGGAGTTAATTTATGCATGTAAACAGGAGAACAGAGCTCTTGTCTGGGAAATCAAATAAAATCCCAAACACGCTAAAAACTGTAGCAAGAGTTTCCTCAGGTCCCAGCTGTTCCCAGGTATTTTTATGCAGTAGCTAAGGTTTCACTTCTCAATTAGTAAATTGTGGGTTTGTTTTGTGAGTTGGGGTTTGGTTGTGGGTTTTTTTTGGCTGTTGTTTGTTTGCTTCTTTTGAAGAAACTACTTATAATGGTCAAATCTTTCTTTTACTGCCTAAACCTTCTGAATTCCTGACTTGAAATTCTTCAGTCCCTGCGTCTGCAAGGCATCTACCACTCAAATATGAATAAGAGACATAACCTTTAGAACAGTTAGAACAATACTGATGAGTTATACACCCCGCTTTATGAGTATAGGTCACAATGCACAATTGGTAAATAAATTGTCATTGATTGAAAAAGGAATTGAAACACATGAGATTTCTCAGTATCTAATGTATATGGACACCTACACCAAGCCAAATAACAAAGGCTTGGTTAAATGCAGAATTCTTCCTTTCGCAGGTGTTTGATGCTTTATCTCAGGAGCAGCATTTTTTTACCTTCAAAGATGAGGGCATCTAGGCCAAAAGAACTGTGCCATGACACTATTAGAACTATCCTTAACTTGGCGGCTATAAACTTTCTGTACTATGCAGTTCAGTCGTCTTGGAACAATGTGAGACTAGATACCCATATACCAGTATTCCATATTGTTATTCTAGACCAGTATTACCTATAGTTGTAGGTAACACTTTTATACTGCACTGTCAATTCTATTGGCACAGTAGCTATAGCTTTCCAAAATCTCACCTATCTGCTGTGTCTGAAGGACCAGACAGACTTTGTGGAACTTCTTGTCTCACTCGTATTAACTCCAGCATTTTTGTTCTATGATAGCAGTTTTTGGAAAGTTTTAGCCTTAGTCTTCCTCTCGGTAGTCCTCAAAGGTTTCTGAAGTGCTCACATGTCTTTTTGAAGTACATTTAGTCTTTGAAATTCCATAATAATAGATACATAAAAAGCTACTTTAGGACACAAAAGTAGATGGAATTAGAACACACCAAAATTGTGTCCACTCAGAACCCATATTCCTCTGTCAAACACAGAGCTAACATTATTGTCACCTTAAGAGTTTGTCAGTCAAAGATTTCTTTTAGGTTCCTTCTAGAATCTATAATTGCAGATAAATTATTTGCAGATAATTTATCTGCAAATCTGTCTTAGGTTGAAAGACAGGTATCCACTAGGGAAGGCAGGAACCTCCCTTGGAAACCCCCTCCCTCCGAATTACTATAATTTTGAAATTAAGCGGCTCTCAGGCAAAGGTATGGGGATAGGAATAACACTCCTTTACTAGTGTATATAATAAGATACATAAAACAACAATAACTG